>SNQJ01S0096421.1:0-19156 GCA_010110895.2 Picea sitchensis | reverse complement strand
AGGACTTGGGAGTATCGACAAAAAGAGTTTTGGCAGTAGACAGATTTTGTAGGACACAACAATCAATAGTGTTATGGAAAGAAGACTTATGGAATGTGCACCATTTAGAAGACTTAGGGGAAAAGGGCGACTTTGGAGAGGAGGTCGCAGAGGGCAAGTTAGGACGAGACAGAGGAGATTTCAGACGGGGGTTATCTTATGCTCAACTACTAGAGTGCGGGAGAAAGCCTTATCTAGAGAACTACTGTAAAAAAGATCCACCTCCCTATGTAAAAAAAAATCAATAAAGCATAATTAAACTTTACTATGAGTACCTCTTTGGAGTTTTGAATATGAAGCTGGATGCAGAGCATGGTGAAGATTTCAATGTATGGTTGCACAGACTGGCCTGAGAATTGGCGAAGCAACAACCAACGAGCCAAAATATTCTAATGTTAGTCAAGAGGATAGAATTTGCTACGTAGTGCTTGACAGAGCGCTTCCCAAGTGTCGATAGGAGGAGTAGAAGACGAGGCAGATGCCTGCAAATCCACAATGAATTGTGCCCCAATGGGTTGAGTATCCCACCAAGCCTGGGAAACTCCTTCCATTTGTAAGCTAGCAATCTGAAGCTTCTCCTAGTCAAAGATGACGTGACAAGTGCTAAAGTATGTTGAGAGACTCTGAATCGAGGAATCCACAATGTCCCCATTGATTTTCCTAGAGAACTTAGGAAGTTGGAAGCATACATCCAATTACACAGGAGTTGGAGTCTGACGTTGCAATCTAATAAGCTCATGAAGAGCTAAAGCCAACTCTTGGATAGGGGAAGAGTTGACAAAAGAGGCATCATCCTTTGAAGTGTATCATCTTGGAGGCATGATCTTCATAAAATAATGTTGAGCTGCCATCCATATCTGAAGGATAGACCATTGATTTGTAAAAAAGAGGGGAAAAACCCTAGCGCACCTATGGACTGCAAACTAAGCTAAGAGAAGGATAGGGTTGCCCTAACGCACCTCTGAAAAACTTACAGAACTGAGAGGAGGAGGTGGTTTCCCTATCACACCTTTGAATATCTTCTGGAGCTGAGAGGAGGAGGGGGTTGGCCTAGCGCACCTCTAGATTGTTGATGAAGCTAAGAGGAGGGGGTTTCCCTAGCACACCTCTGGAAATCTGCCTAAGTTGAGAGGAGGAGGAGGTTTCCCTAGTGCATGCCTTAGGAGAGCGAGAGGAGGGTGAAAAGAAAACATAGCACATCCCTCACCTCCCGAAAAAAAAATGCCAACACTAGTGCATCCCATCTTTGTAAAATACTTTTCCCTTTTGATTTGATCAAGCAAGTCTTTGATACGAGGGAGAGGATAGAGATTTTTGACAATAATCTTGTTGAGAACCCAGTAATCGACGACGAAACGCCACTTGCCACTGTCCTTTTTAGGAATAATGAAGGCGGGGGAGACATAAGGAGAGCAACTAGGTTGGATATGGACGACATTGAGAAATTGATGGAGTTGGCGTTCAATTTCCTCATCCTCACGAGGAGCCAAACGATACAAAGGGGCATTAGGAAGAGGAGCACCATGAATGAGGTCGATAGAATGCTCAATAGGGCGTTGAGGTGGAAGGCCTTAAGAAGGAGAAAACACATCAGAAAATTCGAAGAGAACAACATACAGATCAGGTGCAATGGACTAGGGTGTCTGATCTGGCTTAATAGGGTGCACAAAGCATAAGGAGATGGATTGATTGAGGCTTACTTGATAGACGACAACTTGGCGAGAGAGTAGAGGAGGAGCTTTCAATGATAAAGAGGTAAGAACATAAGTTCGACCATCCTGTTTAAGGTGATATTGATGGGTGTAAGCATGACTGATGACATCATGATGTTCCTGATATGGGATGCCAAAATGACGATCCGCACAATCCAACGGAGACATATCACAAAGAACATAATCATGGAAGGGTCCAATGGAAAAGGTGACGACACAACATTGTGTGACCATGAGACAAGGTATGTCCTTATGAACCCACCATAATTGATAAGGAGAGGGATGAGAGTTGGTGGGTAGGTTTAATCGGTTAAACAAATCTTGAGCTACTATATTCTTCTAGCTGCCATTACCAATAATGAGCATAGAAAGAGACTGGTTGATTTCTCCATTGTGGGTGAAGAGAGGGGCAACCGAGGTAACATTAAAATCAATAGCATCAAAAGAAAAGAGGGGTCTACAATTGTGGGATTATCTAAAGAGATTGACTCAAAAGGAGGGGTCGCTAAAGATGAGGACTTGGGAGTATTGACAAAAAGAGTTTTGGCAGTAGACAGACTTTGTAGGACACAACAATCGACAGTGTTATGGAAAGAAGACTTATGGAATGTGCACCATTTAGAAGACTTAGGGGAAAAGGGAGACTTTGGAGAGGAGGGCGCGGAGGCCGAGTTAGGACGAGACAGAGGGGATTTCAAGTGAGGGGCTATCTTATGCTCAACTACTAGAGTGCGGGAGAAAGCCTTATCTAGAGAACTATTGTAAAAAAGATCCACCTCCCTGCGTAAAAAAAATCAATAAAGCATAATTAAAACTTTACTATGAGTACCTCTTTGGAGTTATGAATATGAAGTTGGATGGGGAGTAGGGTGAAGATTTCAATGTATGGTTGCACGAACTGGCTTGAGAATTGGCGGAGCTGCAACCAACGAACCAAAATATTCTAATGGTAGTCGGGAGAATAGAATTTGCTATGTAGCACTTGACAGAGCGCTTCCCAAGTGTTGATAGGAGGACTAGAAGACGAGCAGATGCCTGCAAATCCACAATGAATTGGGCCCCAATGGGTTGAGTATCCCACCAAGCCTGGGAAACTCCTTCCATTTGTAAGCTACAAATCTGAAGCTTCTCCTAATCAGAGATGACGTGACAAGTGCTAAAGTATGTTGAGAGACTCTGAATCGAGGAATCCACAATGTCCCCATTTATTTTCCAAGAGAACTTAGGAAGTTGGAAGCATGCATCCAATTACAAAGGAGTTGGAGTCTAACGCTGCAATCTAAGAAGCTCATGAAGAGCTAAAGCCAACTCTTGGATAGGGGAAGAGTTGACAAAAGAGGCATCATCCTTTGAAGTGTACCGTCTTGGAGGCATGATCTTCATAAAATAATGTTGAGATCCTATCCATAACTTAAGGATAGACCATTGATTTGTAGAGAGGAGGGGAAAAACCCTAGCGCACCTCTCGACTGCAAACTGAGCTAAGAGGAGGTGAGGGTTACCCTAGCGCACCTTTGAAAAACTTGACATAACTGAGAGAAGGAGGTGGTTTCCTATCGCTTTTTTAGATATCTTCTGGAGCTAAGAGGAGGAGGGGGTTGGCCTAGCACACCTCTAGATTGTTGATGAAGCTAAGAGGAGGGGATTTCCCTAGTGCACCTCTGGAAATCTGCATGAGCTGAGAGGAGGAGGTTTCCCTAGTGCACCTCTTGGGAGAGAGAGAAAGAGGAGGGTGAAAAGAAACCATAGCACATCCCTCACCTCCAGAAAAAATAAATAAATAAATAAATAAAATAAAAATGTCAACCCTAGTGCATCCCATGAAGGGATTTGGGTTTTGCTTGGATCTACCATTGAAATCTCTGACTAGTGGAGCAAAAGCACCTTGGACTGGTGCTATGATACCATTTGATCTGCAATACTGTAGAGAAAGCCAAAAACATTCACAAAGAAAAACAAAACCAAGACATGATATGAGAAAGCAAAATGAAGCATTCACTTTATTTAGTAGAATAGGGAGCTTTTATATAAAATAGATTGATCTCAAATTTGACCTAATGTAACTAATCAACAACTAGAAAAGGTCCCAAACCCTAACAGCTCCTAGTCTTCGGGACTTGTGCCCAACCTCCGAGGTGGAGATGCACCCCATCTAGCCTTTGTGGTAAAGTGCGTTGCATCTAGATGTGTGCTCTCCTCCTTGGGTTGTGCACCTTCCAACCTATCCATTACTAATCTAGTTTCCTTGGTTGGTTAATCAATTACACTATTCCAATTAGATTTCCTAAAATTAAATTCACTAATATACTTAACATTCATTACACTAAATACAATCCTTAAATATATCAAAGTTTATTCATGTAAAAATCAATCATAGTAAATTAAAATAAATATAAATTTATTTATTTTCTTAAATAATTATGTTTTTTTTTTTTCCATTTTTTTTTTTACTATCATTACTCCTATCATAATTAATATAAATTCATGTTATTTTTTAATTCATATACAATTATAATTAATATAGATTCATAATTAATATAGATTCATGTTATTTTTTAATTTATTAAATATTTAGAATAATAAATCACAAATCTAATTGGAGAATACTCGAGAGGATGGAGCCTATAGAACCCTAAGCGTCGTCGACTGGATTTTGGTTCAATTAGGCTTCCAACAGCTATGGTGGTATGTCACTGCCTGCTCTATTCCCACAGCTATGGTGGTATGTGGGAATAGAGCAGGTCGTGATTTCATTATTTTAGATGCTTTAGCTGCCTCTTGTTGGAAGAGTTATGCACTTTTCATTCCGGGCAGTCTATATGAGTATAGAACCTCGGGGGACTAGCCATTTATCTTAGTACAGAGTGCATCCGATCGCTTGACTTAGGGTTCTGTGGACTTTTATGAAGTGTTTACGCAGATAGGGTATGCTCCAGGTTTTATGGCCACACTATCCCGTGATGAGGAATTTTGGTGAGAGAGCCTTTATGGAAGTTGGAGATAGATGCCAAGTTTTTGATGTAATAATTCATCACAATCCCTCGGCAGAAAGGGAGCGTTTTGGATTAGGTTATGGAAGGGATATCAATACTTTTTGGGGTGGATTTACTACAGAGAGGCCTAAAATCTTTGCTAGCTATCAAATTATGTTTAAGCTTTTTTATGTCAAGATTTTTATGCAAATAATGTTGTGGGTATCAAATTAGGGTCATACCTTTTTGGGTGGATTTACGGATAGAGAGGCCTGGAATCTTTGCTAGCTATGAAATTATGGCACAGACTTTTTGGGCAAATAATTATCAAATTATGGTCTGGTTATGTTACACTTATTGAAAAGAGTCAGAATTAATGGCCTGATTTGTGTAGACAGGATTTAGTATGCTGTGAATATTTTTTGTAGTCACAATTTCTTGCATGATAAAACATGTCTGTTCATCATTAAAAAGAATTTGAGCTATGCAACAACATGGGGAAGCAGTGGGATTAAGGGTGCCCTCTTCTTCAAAGATGGTTACATCCAAGAATGCAGCGAATGCAGTTCAGTTCGATATAAGATACCTCTTCAAATAGTTCAGCCCCCTGTTATGCCAAGTTCATATATAGCTGTATATGGTAGAGAAATCGGAAAAGGCACCAACTTTAAAGATCTCTTATCTGGAGGTGGATAAATACTTTTCTTCATATAAATCAGCTGCTCTAATTCGTTAGAGGTGAACAAATACTTTTCTTCATATAAATCAGCTGCAGTAATTCGTTAGTTTAATGGGTTTTGCAATAATACTCCAACTGGTCCAAAAAGTGAGACAAAAAGTGCGATGTATATTTCTGCTCTAAACATTTCTTTGTAATACGGTTTTTATTCATTGCAATAATCGAAAAAGGTTTTTTTTAATATGGTTTTAGTCATGACGATTATCAAAAAAAACTTAGTTTTGGAAAACAACACGTTTCTGGGCTATTCCATCGTTTTTGGAGTTGGACCTTTTCATTCTAAATGTATCTAAAATGACAATATGGGTAGATTTCCCTATTTTCCATTTTTTTATTAACATTTTTAACACTTAAAATATTGAAAATTTGTTAAAGCAAATGTTAAGAAGTTTCATCTAAATATTTTTAGATATGAATATGTATAGAGATTGATCTTAGTAAATGTCTTCTTATCTAAAATAAGACAAAGTTTAATAAAATAAATTATTGAATTATGAAAACATTAAAGATTTTTCATCACAAAAACTAAAAACCATAAAATAATAACAAAGAAGAAAGTGAGAAAAAAAATTAAGATATAAATCACTGATCAAAAGTTCAAAGTCTGGAAGCTTGGAATCTATAACTCATGTCTTTTCACACAACCACAAATGATATGCAAGTGGTTCTTGCAAGCTTTGCTACAAGGCACTAGACAGAAGTAAAAAAGGATAAAAAGAAAAAAACTTGAATTAAAATCAATGTAAAATGATAGTTTGTAACACATTTTGTTAAGTATATTTACATTTGGGTAAAACTTTTTTATTTATTTAATGTTTATGATATATATTTTTTTTAAAAGAATAAAATGCTCATTTCAAGAATATAATTTTGTTTTTATAAATAAAATAGATTTTTTTTGTTTTATATTATAGACAGTATTTTGATAAAAAAATAAAAAAATTAAAATTAAAATTTATTTTATAATTTAAAATTTGTAAAAGAAATTGTACTTTCAATAAATTAGATTTTATTCTATTTTTTTATTAAATTGAAGTTAAAATAGATTATTACTGTTACTAATAATCAATAATTAATAAAAACTTATTTTTCAATAATAATAAAATTTTCAAAAATAAACCAATTTTAAAATTAAAAAACAATTAGAAAAAAATATATATTTAAAAAAAAATTAGCAAAAAAAATAAAAAGAACATCTATTTTAAATATAAAATGTTAGAAAAAAGTGGCAAAGAACATCTATTTTAGATAAACAACTTTTGTTGTATCAAACTGACTATCCTAGTAAAGCAAAGTTTGTTATTAAATTTTTTGGACAATGTTCACTGTGAATTGGCTTAATTCTATTCTACAAAAGCAAAGTTGTTATTAAATTTTTTGGACAATGTTTATTGTGAATTGGCTAAATCCTGTATATCTTACATAGTGATTAATAAAATCATTTTGGCCAATGATGTAGATCAGTATATCTTAGATGTGATTAACAAAATCATTTTTCCCAATGATGGATGTAGATCAGTTGGTTAGAAAGTCCATTTTTAAGTTCAAACTTCGATTAGCCCTGTTTTTCGAAAATGAGATAGTAAGGTTGGAAGTCTAATGTTATTTAGATCAAACCCAATTATAATGGTATTCTCAGCCGACCCTAATTACCGCTTCGACATAATATACCCAAAAAAATTAATAAAATTCATTTCTACAGATACGCTAATCCATTCATACCTGAGAAATGACGCCGAGAACCCCCAAAGAAACTTTCAGTGCATTTAGATCTTCCTCTGCTTCAGTGAGGCACACAACCTTAGCATATCCCTCGTCTTGTGATGCCGGGACAACTAATCTCATGCCCACAACAAATTCATGAACAGCACTGCCCTTGCCGAAGAGCGAACTACCGTGAGCACCAGTGCCTAGTATTCCCCCCACTGTTAGACCTAACCAGTATGGTGAATGAAGCAACGCAAGACCTTCGTTGGCAGCAGCATCAATGAGATTTTTAAGGGTCACACCGCTCTCTAACGTCATCCTCATGCTGCGCTTGTCCACAGAAACCACACGGTCTAGATGCAGAGTGCTGATGATCAGACCGGACTCTCCACCAGGACATACAAGTTTGGGAATACTGTGGGCGTAGCGAGTCACAACTCTTATCTTCTGGTTCTTCCGAACGGCCTCGGCAACGAAGACCACAAGCTGCTCTTCGTTGGAAGGATAGACAACTTGCGCAGCCCTACAGATGCTACGATCGGGAAACACACCATAAGCATTAGAAACTGTACAGTTGGCAAACCCATCAGAACATTCAACCACGGGACCGGGCGGGCTACATTTCACAATCGGCGCTAACAGAAGGAAAGCGTAGCACAAGAATAAAACAACCCTCTGAAACTCCATTTTGCAACGAAACCAATTCGACAATAGCAGAGAGCGCACACAGAACTTAGTTTTGATAAGCGTAGCTTGGCCTGGACAAGGGGCATTCATTCTTTCATTTTTTCAAAAAATTGGTACAAAATTCGGTAGGAACATACCGAAAGTTAGAGTTGTACTTTGTGACGGGAAAAACTGAAAACAATTGGTACAAAATTTGGTAGGAAATATACAGACAGTTAGATTTTCAATTTGCGTTGGGAACTTAGTTCAAGAAACTTTCTCAATTTTAAGACAATCCATATCATTAGATTTTTTAAACAAATAATGAAAAAAATAAAAATAAAAACTTTAACTTAAAAAAACCACCTTCAACTAAAATGAAGTAGCAGTATACAACCCAGCATAGCTTGAGCCTTGAGTTACTAATGAGTGGTGGGGTGTTTAAATAGCTCAAAGTGTTTGATGTGACTCAAATTGATGATGTCAGCACTTTATTCAAATCTCTTGCAAGTTGCACACCTCAAGTTGCACACCTAGGGGCAGATGATGTCAGCAGTTTATTCAAGTGTTTGATGTGACTCAAATTGATGATGTCAGCAATTTATTCAAATCTTTTGCAAGTTGCACACCTAGGGGCAGATGATGTCAGCAGTTTATTCAAATCTCTTGTAAGTTGCATAGCTAGGGGTAGATGGTTCATTCAACATTGGGGTTGGATCTAATTACACCGAAAGGCGTACACCTATTGATAATGGGTACATTTAATAAGTTTTTAGTACTTAATCAGTTTTGTATGGACAAGATTAAATATTGTTGGAATATTCTTAGTCGTCCCAATAAATCAATGGTTGTGATTTCAACCACTAACTTCCTCACTATTATAAAGACATCCGTTTACATGTTTATTTTTTTACTTTTACTTAATCATATTTAAAATTTACTATGATGGCTAGTGCCTGGAGCTCAGTTATTTCGACGTTCACCAGCCACGAATGAGTTGCGGCTGTGCTAGTCTAAACTCAATTTAGTTTGGAAAAAAAAAAATTAATTCTTCTTCCGGATCCTTTCATTATTTTTTCATTTTACATCTTATATTAATTTTATCAAATTCATAAAACGTCTATTTTTATCCATGTAATATCCATCTAAATATAATTACTATGGTTTTGAATCCTTTGTCACTCATTTGATTTTCATGCTTACAAATCCATATAAATATGGTTACTGAATCATCTGCCACTAATTTGATTTTCATGCATAAGTCCGAGCTTGCATTGATGTTTAGATGTAATGTAACTTTCCAATCACATAAAAATTAATTGAAAAACTTATTGCATTATATTTTTTAAAAAATTTAATAAGAATTTTTTCATAAACTATAACTTTCTCATAGAGTATAATGATTTACACTGATGTTTAATGTAAATATTGTATCTTTCCAATCGAATGAAAATTATGTGAAAAACTTATTACATTATAGTTCTTAAAACTTTTAATATGAATTTTTTCATAAACTCTAACTCTAACTTTCTCTAGAGTATAATGATTTACAGCAAATAATGTAGAAATATTAACAGCAAAAGCTAGAGCAATATTTAGTGAGATTGTTAATCCAAAACGAGTTCAATTAAATTGTTCACCATTGTCTTTACATTGTCATCTCTCCTCAGATCATTAGTGTGAATAAGTAATTCTTATGTCTCTACATCATATTATTGGTGTGAGTTAGTAATTGTTATCTCGCTTATCAGATCATTGGTGTTAGTTAGTCATTGTTATCTCGCCTCAATCATTATAAGTGTGAATTAGTAATTCCATATCATTGGTGTGAGTTAGTAATTGTTATTTAGAATTTTTTAAATATTGAAGTTTTTGATATTTCTTATTGGAATTAGATGAAATTCGATGAAACTCATATTGATATTGGTGAAATCTTTATTTTTTATTGTTTAAATTGTATTTTCTAAAAAAATTCAACATCCCAAAAATCTTAAAAATATTTAAATTATATAAACTTAATCACTTAAATTTGAAGTTTCAACAATCTATTACTCAATTTGAGCAAAATTGATAAAAAAAATACCATTAATTAATGTGAATTAGTAAGTGTTATCTGGCTTCATCATATCATTGGTGTAAGTTAGTAATGGTTATCTCCCTTGCTCATATCGTTATCGTTATCGTGAATTAGTATATATTCTAGGGAGGGTTTTCAAATTTAACTTTCCGACTTGTAAATTGACAGTTTATTGTTGGCAACTAGAGGTTATAGAGACCTACCAGCTTGGACTATTTTTATTAACACAAATGGTCACGGTATTTTTTTTTAGTCCAATTGATTTTTTTCATTTAAATTTATTTTAAGATTTTTTAAAATTCGAATAAGATTGTTGAAAGAATCCAATGGATTGAATTCCTTTACATAAACCTATAAGCCTGATATTTTTTTTTTAAATAAATAAAAAGAACTTAATAAAATTGACACTCTGGAGTCTGTACGTTTGACGAGCAACTGCCGTATATCGGCAGTGGGCAGCCGTCAGCTTCCAGATCCAGGAGGAGACGCGGTTTTTTAAACATGGTACGTAAGGCGGCGACTTATTATAGGCCGCGTTTTCTCTGCGGATACTTAATATGGGCCGCGTTTTCTCTGCGGGCTAGTACTTCCTCCGCCATTTCGCTGTGATCAAATCAATGCTATAGATTCAACTTCTTCTCGAGTGACTTGGGATTATGTACGTACAGATAGGATTACAGCCAGTTCGCGGATTCCTATCAGGATCCGTCTTGGATTTGGATGTGTACGAATAGAAACAATTTATTTGTGCCGTCAAAAGTGGCGGAATCATGGGCTAGGAAACAATTTATTTGTGCCGTCAAAAGTGGCGGAATCATGGGCTAGAAAATGCAATTCCCAACATGGGAGACTCCAGCCAGAAGGCATTGTCAAACTCTCGTTCCAAGTCCGGACGCTATCAGATATTGATGGCATCTCCTCCCATGTGACATCCCTCGTCATAGGGCCTTCCCCCTGGAGTGTAACCCCATAACTCCGCTTCCATAGAAGTGAAAAATGAGCCAGTAGTCACAGACTGCAGCATCTCCAGTGCAGACTGAGGTTCATTAACTGAATGACAGTGGCTGTATTCAATACCCAGTTGGTGGCAGTTTTAAGCAGTTTCTGTGGGATTTGATAACGGTGGCTGTATTCAATACCCAGTTGGTGTCATTTTTAAGCAGTTTCTGTGGGATTTGATGACGGTGGCTGTATTGAATGCCCGGTTGGTGGCATTTTTAAGCAGTTTCTGTGGGATTTGAGCAATTTATTGAATACAATTGACTCTGTTTTTTCTCCAGCTTGTACTGGCAGATAAAGTTTTCGCACCATTCCCCAATTTTATCCAAAATGCAGAGCTTGTTCTAGCTTCCTTCGTATTTGAAATGGAAATGAAATTGAATTTCGAGATCCATTATGGTTTAATTTATAGCATTCTTTTTTGGGCTTCAAAATATTATGGTTTGTTAATTGATTCCCCTGCCGGCCCGAGTTTTTATCAATTGCATCGATGATTGGAGGATGATGATTTAACCCGTTCTGAGAGTCATTGAGATCGGGGTTATGAAAGAATTGGATTACTACGTTCAATGAATAAACGCCGTCTGCAGAACCCAATTTCTTTACATCTTGTTCAACACTTGTTATAAATTCAAATTAACATAAGAAGAAAGGAATAGTTGCTTAACAGTTGTTATAAATTCAAATTAACTCATATTTGTGATTATGGAAGACTGAATAGTTATAGGTGTTATCGTATTTTTTAAATTATACCCGATATACAAGGTAAGTCCAGGTTTGTTGGGTTTCAAATTGGTAATTTTATATAACAGTGTCTTAAGAGTAAGTTCTATCACCACCTGTTCTAAAAACAACGTCATTGTATTAGAAAAACTATAAATATTACAACATTGTAGTACCATTTTAAAAAGACAAATTATTTAAATAAATAAAAAATATTCTGAAATTTAAAACAATTAACTAAATTATATAAGACAGTTATATTGTCAAACAAACTATAAAAAAATACAAAGAGATAAAACATTACATGGACAAGATTTTAAAAGGCAAACCCATGCAAGGTGTCCTATCACTTGAATTCTATGTTTATGGTCTTGAAAGTATATGTCTTCTTCATGTCAATGCTTTTGAAAAATGTCATTTTCATCCATCCCACCTTAAATATTGGAGTATGTATGTCTCATTTAGAGGATTCTTATTCTTATGTAGAAGAAGAGGGAGATGCCACCTAAACACATTATTAGTATTAGACAATTATTAGCCTTGAAATCTAGTTAAAAAAAATTGTGTTTCTAAACTTGCATGAAATTCCACATTTTTTCATGGAGTTCTTTATATCTTCTTACTTCGATTTTGCAGTTATTATTCTTGTTTCTTGTAATGATTATAAAGATCCTTAATTTGGCGTTTATATATGTCACCTTCTGCGCACTATGTTAAACTCTTATATCTTCTTACTTTCGTTTGGAGTCATTAACCCTATTTCTTGTAATGATTATTGAGTTTCTTAGTGGCGACAATGGCCACAACTAGATTAGTACATTCTAGATTTGCATTGCTCATAAATTATAGTTTTTATATTTCTGTGATATGTCCTTTGGTAACTTTTAAAATATGTTTCATGAAAATTGTAGTCTAATGATGGGCCCTTGCTGTGGACGAGGGTACCCATCAGATTGGAGCATAAGTTCAAGCATGTTTATTTCTACAACAAGCGCTTCCACCTCAGAAATTCGAGTTGCTCTAGTCAAAAGAAAGTATTAATATATCCTTTTTCCTTTTATTTCTCAGCGCAATTCCATAAAATTTCTTATAATAATGTTTATGCAGGATAAATGTATGACAATATTCTCAGGATTACTCTAGATACCATTCATCATGTCTATGTCTGGTAAGTATATTTAATCACCGGACTATTCATTTCATAGGGTTTAATCCCTAGTACTCGGGCATTATACTAACTACTACTTTTTATATTTTGTTTTTTTTGGTAGGTAGTTAATTATGACTTTAATTACCAGGACGCTTACCTTAAAGAGGTAATTCGGCTTCCATTCCAGAATTAACTGTTGGAGTAGGTTATGACCCACTGTTTGAGATAACTCAATGTATAATAGAATTATGATACTTACCCACAAATGTGATTGTTGACAATTTCCTCTATTTGTACTTTTCTTAGAAGTTTTATAATATAATCTAATTGGTCACAACTTTCTTTTGTTCTGCGTACTATTCTTACCGGTTTGAATTGTTCCAAGGAATTTTTTAGGTTTATGTTTGAGTACTAAAATAATGGATTTTATAACTATATAATCGAACCGGTATTTTTCTATGTTATATCCAATGCCTCTATTTATCTTGGATACCATATTTCTTTAAAGGTTTTACCCTATTTGTTATATTATGATTTCCTTACAAGGTTTTATTAATAGAATTAACTAGATGTTGTGGTTTATTCAAAGCACTACTTATATGGCTTACTTGGACTGGTCTCAACTTTTCATTTCTGTCTATGAGTTCTACAGAGCTTAGAGGGTTGAATTTATAAAATCTAGCATCTAGGATAATATATTTTCAATTTCTATTGTGGGTTGTGATTACCAGTAGTATTTACCTGGTATTTTGTTAACAAGAACAATTTAATTTCATGTATTTGCTATATTTCTCTATTGCATTAATAATATTGTTTAGGGTCTTAAACCTTATTAGTTACAATTAAAATTACTTAAAGTTTTACCAATACTTAACTCTGGAGAATACATACATCGCTCTAATCTAGGATTTTATTTATTTATTGATTCTCTTAAATAATCAGTCGCATAACAGAAGCATGTAGGACAAGAGATAATGCATTAAAATAGGAGTCTAGGCCTCTTATTTTTATATTTTTCTTTATCCAATCATTTAATCTCTAAAACGTTATACAACTCTAATAAAAAAAAATCATATTAAAATTCGACCTGCAAGAAAAGCCTGTAACTGTAGACTTCTAAGGGGAAACACACATTAAGTAGGTCGGTCCTCCCAATCGTAGATCAGAGTAGCTACCTATGCACACTTTTTCACCCTCGAGCTGAATCCAGATCCAGGAACTTAACCAATGTGACTTACTGCAAGAATCAGGGCTACAAGCTTACGTGAGTGTTCTCTTGTGTCATGCAATTTTCATATTCTTCACATCTACTTCAGAATGGTGTCACATCCTCTTTGTTTCCTCTTACTTTATAATATTTTCCTAGGTATTTAACACATCCACGAGTCCCCTACCCATTGACCACCTGTCAATTTGATTTTTTACACATGTTTCTTCAGATTCCCTAGAAACCTAAGATTTGTCTCACTTAGTTGAGTTAACTCAACTAATCTCACCACTTGTCCCCTTCTGCTTTCACTTGGTTGTTTTTTCTTTTGGATCAATGTACTCCCTCTTTTAAAATTCCTTCTCAACGTGTGCTTTTTCTTTTATTAATAAAACAATAAGTACTTGAGTTTGATCATAAATATCCATAAAGTGCTCATAGACAATACTAATAAAAATAATAATAAGTCTTAGTTTTCTTTTAAACTTCACGGTATCACATTGATAAAGGTCATTCAAACTTTTCCTGGTAGTATGGCATGGGTTACTTCAGCGATGTAGTGCTTGGTACTCGGAAATTGGATCGAGGAATTTTCTCTACCCCTTCTTACCCTGATAAAAGGAGGGTCACCTTGCATCCTTAAACCGATAACCATATTTTGGATAACCTAGCCTCCTCCATCCATGGGGACCAACAAGGGGTAATACAAGAATATTCACGTGTTATCCATCGACTACGCCTTTCAGCCTAATCTTAGGCCCTGACTCACCCTCCTTGGACGAACCTTATGAAGGAACCCTTAGGTTTTCGGGGCATTGGATTTTCACCAAAATTTGCATTACTCAAGCTAACATTCTCACTTCTGCTTCGTCCACACCTGCTCGCGCTATTGCTTTCCTCTGAGGGGAACACTCCCCTACCGATGTATTTTTAAATCCCATAGCTTCGTCATATCGCTTAGTCTCGTTCATCTTCGATGCAAGATCGTTCGATCAATGATATATTACACACTATTTCAAGATCGATTGCTTCTAGGAAAACCTCTTGGCAGTGTTTGCGCTCATACTTCCTTCATCACTGAGCGGTCATTTGAGGACCTTAGTTGGTGATCTGGGTTTTTCCCCTCTTGACGATGAAGCTTATCCCCCATCGTCTCATTGGATGACCTTTACCCCTTTTATTAGGGTAATCTAGTATTCAAAGTTTGTCGCAATTTAGTACCTCTCTCGCGGCCCGTACCGAAACAATGCTTTACCCCTAGATGGTACAGTAAACTGTTGTGCCTCAACGCATTTTAGGGAGAACTAGATAGCTCTAGGTTTGAGTGGAATTTCAACCCTAACCATGACTCGTCCGCTAATGTTTCAACATCAGTCGGTTCAGACCTCCACTTAGTTTCACCCAATCTTCATCCTAGTCAAGGATAGATCACCCAGGTTTGGGTCCATAAGGAGTGGGTACCACGGTATACCCCCACAATCAACCATGTAAGTCCCTAAAAATAGGCAACTAGGTTGCAAGCTCACAGTTAGTCACCAGGCGGGTACAGTCGACAGTCGGGCTTATCGTAATGAGCATGATAACAAAGTATGAAGCCTTTCAATGGTACCAAAGGAAAATGGCCTGGAAGACAATTGAATATTTAAAATGGATTTGAGGTCCACGAGGCTCCATAGTCAAATGTGATTAGTGTAAGTCCCAAGAACGATGCTCAATGTACAATCCCCACTACGCTTGGTCCGAATTTGGAGGGGTTATCTACTCTACCTTTCCTTATGTGACCTCATGTTTATCTCATGTGTTAGAATGGGGTCTCCACTGAATATTACGATAATGGACTCTGACACTCCCTATCACAGACTCCTATGTTTTTTTAGACGGCCTTGAAGAGTTTTCTCTCCACACCTAATTCAAGGCCCTAGAGCCTAGACTAGTTGGTGAACTCTACGAACAAAAAGTCTAATTGATTTTAAGTGTTAAGCATTTATTTTTATTGGCTTGACTTACTCAAAAGGGTATGGATGTGAAAATTATGGTGTTTGGAAGAGATGAAAGAGAAGAAAGACTTTAGAGCATTTGTGAAAAAACAAACTAGATTCTTCAAATTGAAAGAAATGACTTATAAATCTTTGTAAATAGAAACTTCTCAAAATAGTATTTCAAGATCCTATAATGCAAAAGTTTCCTAGAATGAGCTTTTCATTTTAGGATGCAAACTATCAAACTTTCAAGGGAAAAGAAAGAAAGGAACTTTGGAAAAGAATATTTTCTTTTGTAAAAAGACAACCTATGCTACAATTACCAAACTAAATGCATAATTGAATGTGATATTGTTTTTTTTATTTTCCAAAATGCTTAGAAAAGAAAAACGTAAGTAAAAGATCTTTTTGTTTTTCAAAGCATAAACCGGATAAAGAGAAAATAAAACCCAAGACTCATACAAAACCTAAACCACTACCTGAACGGAGGGACTCACAAGAATCCACAGGAGGATCTAGCGCTTATAGGTCGACTCTAAACCTCTAAAGCAAACAAAATAAGATGAAGAAACAAAAGGGGTTATTTACAAAGAGAAAGTTAAACTGAAAATATGACCCAACCAAAGACCACTAACAGAGACCCTGAAGAGTTCCAGAAGGCCTGAGAAGCACAAAGCTTCTTGTCAAGCAAGAAAAAAAATATTTCTTTTTTCTTTTTTAAAAACCTTCTAAAAGACAGAGATGTGAGTTGTTCTGAAGCAACTTGTGTATGTACGTAGGCTGTATACTGTGAATAATTCATATGTACCCGAGTTAAACTTAGTATAGGGTGCGTACACCTATGAAAATTTACAAAAAGGAAAAAGGGATTGGAAAACTGACTTGGCAGGGAAGGCTGGTAGGCACCTGGAAGGTAACCAGGGACCCTTAACTAACTCAGTAAACTTGAAAAACTCAAAAAGAAACTGTAAAAACTGAATTCAAACCCAAATCTCGCACTAATACCCTAGAGAGACTCCATAGTGAAATCGTCAATTCTGCTATGGGGAAAACCCCCCTATATTGGGTCTAGGTACAGGCAAAGCATTGACTTCCCTTAAAATATTGTTCTACACTTAAGAAACTCCAAAACTATCTAAATGAAATGACGAGAGAGGGAAGAAGGTCAATGGGTGCACCTTTAGTCCTAGCGGCCATTGTAGACCTCTTTCACCTTTGCAACTTCATAGATTGCAGGTCTCCTCCCAAAGATGACCTGCAAAAAGTTTAGGAAAACAATGCTACAACACATACAATCTCTACTTATCACTTTCAATGTTCAGATATAGACATAGATGCATAAATCAATAAAGCATAAAGACACAATATTTTGGGACAAGAATGAACTCTTTTATTAAGTTTCAAGACAAAAATGATTACAACCTTTGTCGACAATCACTCCACGAACTAGGTCCGGGCTCCTCTATCGTGGCTCCAAGTGCATCAATCCCACGCTTGCTTCTCACAACCAACTTATCACTTGGGAAAGGGGAAAGGGTTGTATAAGGAGAAAGGGCTGGAGGGGAATGTTGAGGCCAAATCTTAGAATAGGATGCAAAACGTGGGCGAAGAAGGGGAAGGGATTTTGGCAGAGTTTTCTTATTCTCTTGCCTGTCTTTCAAATGAGACCCCAAGACCTATTTTATGTGAGAAAAATATGGTTATTCGGTTTGGGGACGGGCTACAATGGGTAAAATGGTTAGGAAAGCCTTGATATCCCGTAAAGTCCGCCAAATTCCTTAAAATTTTATATTTTTTGCAATTTTGGAGGTAAACGTGGACTAAATAGTATGCAACTCGCGTATGTATGCGAGCTAACTAGTATGCAGCATACGTGTGTACACGAGTTATTAGTTCAGTAGGGAGAGTACATGTTCCAAAAAATGTTTTTTTAAGAAGAAGACTCAATGTTATTTTGGAAAATTATGTAAGAGGAAAGGTCAATGTCTTGTATGCATAGGTAATGAATTTTTGGACTATAACAGAATTGGAGACAAATCACTATATACACACCTTCCAGTATGGGGAGAGTGAGTCACCCCTTTTGGGGATTCCATTAATAGATTAGGTTGTGGATATTGACATGTCGATGGGATATTTACTTTCGGGACTGACCTACAGTGACATGGATGAATTCCTTGTTTGTTGGGATGGCCATATCACATGTATGGGCACATCCTTATGGGATCTAGGTGTAGATGACATTAGTAGAGGTGCGTAGGAGGGTACTACTGTATATACAAGATACAGGGTAGTTCAAGTTGAGACAACAATACAAGAGGATGCACCATGGCCTATAGAGGCACTCAGTAGCATAGTGGACAGTGAGAAGTATGGAGCCTTACCTCTTTAGGAGTGTGTTGATAAGGATTCCACTATTGACAGTAGCAGTGAGAGTCATGAGGTATCACCTCAATGGGGAAGTGTTCAAGAGTCACAACATTTGGAAGGATAGTTGAGGGTCAGAGAGGACATGATCATGGAATCCATTAGACACATTTATGATACACATTCTTTGGTGGAAAAGTATTGTTGGAGGACCACGATGGAAAAAAATAGTTCAGATGGAGAGTTTACCATTGAAGACTTTCATACACTCAGGGAGAGAGTAACTGTGATGAGGAACGACTACCAACAACTACTTATGGATAGAGATTACCTTCTCGAGGTTGGGGAGATGTATCATGGGGAACTGAAGCAGAAGGAGACCGAGGTGGACCAACTCACTCATGAGTTGGTAAGAACACAAGGATTCTTGAAAGGAACACAGACATCCCTTCAAGAATCGAAGTCCAGATTAGAGGATCTCCTTGAGGAGGCTAGTCAGGGATCCACTCCATCTATCTCGACAGAAAGTCAGATATATACTTCAACTACATTGCTAGAGTATGTTGGTATTTTGAAAGAGGAGTGCCAATTAATGGAGGAGCGTGAGGGGAACCCAGGATCACTGATGATTATGGAGAGATGTGACCCAAAGACGCTTGAGGTTGTTCATGTGTCGCACAGACCACCATTCATAGGGATCTCTTAGACAATTTGGAAAACACATACACATGGGGATTCCAGAGCCAGGGGCAGTTATGAGGACATCCATGTAAAGGTTGACCCAACAATACATCCAGGATACTTGATGATGCATGAGGA
>SNQJ01S0096420.1:84358-113242 GCA_010110895.2 Picea sitchensis | reverse complement strand
AAAAGTACTCAACACCTTGAAAAAGAGATAATTTCAGATAATAAGCCTCTTCGAGGGGGCAACCTCCTTTTACCCCACTTAAATGTTCAAGTACAAGATGATTCAAAATGAAAATGTCTCCTTGGTAAATATAGGAGACTAGGAGGTATAATGGATTAAAGCCGACATAATTAAAATAACATTAATAATCTAAATTACAACTAATGGCCTAAAGCCGACATAAATAAAATAACATTACTAATCTAATATGCCCCAATTACGGGGTAATGAGCCAATATTAGGGCTTAACATCCTTCGACCCCTATACCTCCTGTGATTAGTGGTATCCATTCCACTCCTTCAACCACGATGGTTGGAGTGCCGAAGATTCCTGGTCCTACTGCTACCCAACCTGTGGTTTATACTCGACCCATAGAAATGAACCCTTTCAGGTCTCTTTTAGGTACGCCATGATACAATTCTCAGTCTATACCTTAGGTCTCTAACCCTTTTTATTTTGGCATGCCCAATATGACATCACAACTTTCATCCTCTATTCCAGCGACTAATGCAAATCCTAGTTTTGGAGCTGGGGGCATGGATCCTCCGCATGCTCCTCTCTCGTTTGGTGGAGGTCATATTCCCCAAATGAATCCTATGGTTGGATTCCAACCTCCTTTTTCTTCTGGGTCTAATCCTAGTCTCAACACTCCTGGATGAAGTACTCAATTGGACGGACAAGTAACTTCCTAAATTCTGTCCTTTACCCCTTATTCCTCCATGCCGTTTTCTACAAACGCATTTGTTATGAAAAATACCCCTCTTTCCTCCAGAGTTCCATTAAGAGGGAGTCAGTTTCACACTATGGGAAACCCCCATCCTGGATATCCTCCAGTTGGGGGCAATGTTTATAACCCTCATTATGTCGCCTACGCAGGTATGGTGCTCATACAACCTCTTATGAATCAATTTGGAGGATGATATTACCCTAATGGAAAGGGACATGGTATATACCATCACCTTGGATGTCTTGCAATCCCTCAACACCAATATTTATTAGGAGCATGGGCTCAGATGCCGCAACCACGACTCCCTTTTCTGGCCATGTTTAATCTGCTAGATTTGTCAAAATTAAAGAATGATCCGGTGCGTCATGATCCGTCATGGCCCCCCATCCCCACCAAGATTCCTTCGGACATTCCAAAATTTGAAGGAAAGAATGGAAAGGATCCGGGTGATCATATTACTACTTTTCATCTTTGGTGCTCATCTAATTCCCTTAATGACGATTCTATTTGTTTGAGTCTATTTCAATGCACCCTCATGAAGGTTTCTGCGAAATGGTACATTGAGATACTGGGGGGCATATAGGGAAACTTTAATTAGATGGTTTTGATCTTTCTCAACTACTTCCAGTTGTTGGTTCGTTACAGTGATGACATAGAACTTTTTTTAGCCTTTCGCCAAGATAAGGCCATTCATATCTCATACCATATCTAAGAGTGGCGTAGACGAAAGAGGTTGATTAAAGCCTACATTCCTCCATAGTTTCTGTTGGAGTGGTTCCTTAATTCCTTATTGCCTTATATTTCGAAGGATGTTTCTACATCCGGGGTAACATCTAAGGAAGAAGCTATTTTCAAATCCCAACAATTGGACCTCATATATGCTCAGTCTAGGATGTTGTATGGAATTATTCCTGATGCATCGTGGTCTAACTATGACCCTCGACAAAATCCTGGGTCTCATGCCTATGGAATCATAGGCTCTGCAAATTCTAATTCTATAGACTTGGTGATGAACCAGTTGAAGGATTTTTTTCTAAGCCAACCTGTAGCAGGACAAGATTTGGATTCTTCCTCCACTCCCACTTAGTCGACATATGTGAATTCTGTACACTCGTTGACCAACCCAAATGGAAACCAACAACCAGGAGGGAATATAAGGAAAGTACGAGGTAATCATCATAATGGTGGGAAAAATAATAATAAAGCCAAGGACGATGCTAACAATGATAGATCGAATAATAATGTTGGTGAGGGAAAGAAATAAAAATGAAACGTGAAGTTTCCTTATAAAATTTGTAAAGATGATCACCTTACCCACCTATGCCTCAAAATCAAGGAATCCTCGAGGATCTTATCACAACCACCTGTTGTGATGAAAAATCTATTTCCACATAATCAACACATGGAATCGGGGTCCTCCAACACCGAAAATGCATCGAGAGGGCATCAAAACCCGTCGACACATGAAGGTAGCGATATATGTGTTAATATGGTCAAGTCTCATATTGATGTAGCCAATCGATCTCATGATTACAATTTGTCACAGATTGTTAGAGGTCCAGAGTCTTCCCCTCCTCTAAAAATACCTTTGTAGATAGAAAATCTAGAATCTCCACCTCGTATTCTAAAAGGAGTACTAAAACGCTCTACCCACAATCCTAATGCTAGAGCTTCCCATAATCATTCAATTGTCAAAGATCTAGGTCAAACCCCTTGTGTGATGTCATCTTTGGACGTCCTCCATATGTGTCCTTCATAGAGGAATGCCTTATTATCTTCTTTAGGATCTCTAGACCCATGTGGCTCAAAGGTTATTAAGTTTGATGTCACATATGTTAAGCCTCACTTACCTTACCACATGGCCTTTCAAATCCATGTGGAGTACACAAAAATCAAACACACTATAATTGATGAAGGTGCCGCAACATGCGTGATGTCCCTAACATGTTGGGAAGCCATTGGCTCTCCAACATATCCCAATCTACGACTATGTTGACCTGATTTGATGGGAATTCATTTTGACCCCACAAAATTCTTCCCTCTTTTCTAGTCTAGTTAGGTGGAAAGACAGTGGAGGTTGATGTCGAGGTGGTGGATGTGCCCCTTGACTATAATTTAATACTAGGACGTAACTGGAATTATTCCATGACCACGGTTGTGTCATATATTTTCCTCACGAAGGGAAAATAGTGATGATTGATCAATTGTCCTTTGCACACACTAGTCCAAATGTATCATTTGGACCTTCGGTCCCAATGATCAACAATTCTTGGCAGACAACCGAGGATGTTGGTGTCAGAATGTACTCTCTCATGGGTAAATTTTATTTCATGGCATCAATCCATCATATTCATGCCATTTCCAACAATTCTTCATTGTCGATGAAGTTTGTTCCTTTCCATACTTCGTATTTCAATGACCCTTGGACCCTACCTTCCCCGACTATGTCGTATGAAGGTCAGTCGCACATTGGGATGGAAATTCCACTCTCAGTGGCAGAGGTTGCATATCAGGCTATTCTTAACGTTACTGCTGACTCATATCCTTTCTCCTCTTAGACGGACAAGGAGGATCCCATTCTAGTGCTCGTATGGGCTGCCCAATCATCTTATTCGCATGATTTACTTGACAAAACTTTACCTTTGGATGAATCTATCTTAGAGGCCATGTATGGTCCTGATAGGCCTTGGGACGATATGCATCATCGCTCTTATTTCCTCCTGGAGCTTGTTAGGACCGAACAAGATGAATTTAGATCTACCTTGAGTGAGATGGTTGGTCACGCTATGATTATGCTAGATATCCATGGTATTTATGCCGAGGGAAACATGGAAAATATTTCTCCTACCATCATGATCGACATCTCTTGAATTCCTGGAAAAATTGAGAACGCATATATCGGTGGAGATTGTTCACATAGAGAAATTCAGAGCTACACTGATCGCTTCAAACAATTTCGTGACGTATTCGTTTGGTCATATAAAGAGATTCTAGGGATCGACCCCATCATTTTCGAACATGAGATCAAGACTTATCCGAGTGCTAGATCTGTTCGACAATTTCTTAGAGTTGTTAATCCTAGGAAGCTCCCTGCTATTCAGGCAAAGGTAGAGAATCTACTTAATGCTGGTTTCATTTACCTAGTTCCCTTGACTAAATGGCTGTCCAACCCCGTTCCCGTGAATAAGAAACAAGGAACCATCCACGTATGTATGGATTTTTGAGACCTGATTAAGGCTTGTCCTAAAGAAAAAATTTCGACTCATTTCATTAACCCGATTCTTGATGAGTGTGTAGGAAGCAAAGTATTTTATTTTATGGATGATTTTTAAGGGTATAATCAAATTCAAATCAAACCCGAGGATCAACATAAGACGATATTTATTTGTCCTTGGGGTACTTTTGCATACTGGAAAATTCCTTTCGGCCTTAAAAACGGCGGAACAACCTTCCAACATGCCATGACCTTTTCTTTTCACTATCTCAAGCATATTGTCAAAGCTTACCTCAATGATATTGATGCTCACTCTAGCAAGAGAGTAGATCACTCCACTCACCTTCGATTAGTATTTGAGAGATGTCGTTACTATCACATTTGGTTGAACCCTCACAAGTGCATCTTATGCGTTAGGTCTAGCCATATTTTAAGATTCCTAGTTTCTGGGCATGGGATCATGGTATATCCTATGAAGGTTGAGGCAATACTTCGATTGCCTCCCCCATGCAACATTCGACAAATTCAAGGTTTACAGGGGAAGGATAAATTTTTGCGTTGGTTCATAGTGAACTATGCCAATTTAACTAAGGGTTTCATGCATCTTTTGAAGAAGGATACACCATTTATATGGGATGAACGAGCCCAGGAATATTTCGATGCTTTTAAGAAATCCTTGGTATAGACACCTCTGCTGAAGCCTCCTGACTACAGTAGAAACTATTTTCTTTATGTCGCCATGTCCCTAGATGATTGGTATGGTTCTGGCTTAGGAGAATGATGAGCTCCATGAGCACATTATCTACTATCTCAGTCGAAATTTAGTCGATCATAAACTTAAATACTCTCACGTAAAACAACTAGCCTTGGCCACGTACATGCAGTTCAAATATTACGAAATTATATATTACTTTGAAAAACTAACGTAGTTGCAGATATTAATCCATTTCAATATGTTCTCACCAGGTGTATCATAGGGGCAAAATACAATAAGTGGATTTTTATTTTGCAAGAATTTAATCTCGATTTTGCTTTGACGAAGTCTAAGAAATCGTTAGTTTTTGTCGATTTGATCAGACTTCCCTCAACTAGATGAGGACATTTTTCATTACGTTTTATTCGTGAATGAACATATATTTCTTATCTCATCTTTGGAACCCTGGTATGGAGAAATTTTAATTTATCTTCAAACCTTGAAGCTAGCCCAACATTTGTTGAGAGACGATCGACGACGTATACGTCATTAGGCTAAACATTACCTTATCATCGACGACACTTTGTATCATCGAGGAGTAGATAATATATTGTGTCTTTTCTTGACTCACAAGGAAAATGAGTCCGTTCTCAATGAATGTCATGATGGGGCTTGTGGTTGTCATTTATACGGGCTTGCGACAACCAAAAAAATATTGCGAGCCGATTATTTTTGGCCATCAATTTTTAAAGATTGTGTTGAAGAGTTCAAGAAGTGTCACCCTTTCTAGGTGTTCACTCGTAAAATGTGCTCGCATCCAACCCCTCTTCACCCAGTCATCACAATCAGTCCCTTCACCAAGTGGGGGGTAGATTTTATGGACTGTAACCTAACTTCGGCTAGAGGGCATCATCATATTGTTGTGGCCATGGATTACTTCACTAAATGGGAAGAGGCCATGCTTACCGTTAAATCCGATGGTAAGACTACAACATTCTTTGTATTCAACCAAATTATAGCACGGTTCACAATCCCAAAAGAGATTGTCACTGATCATGGTAGTCACTTTCAGAATGAAATAATGAAAGAGTTAGCATCAAAATTGGGGTTTAAGCACAATCATTCTCCCCCTTATTATCCATAGGAAAATGGACAAGTAGAGGCAGTGAATAAGTATCACAATACCATCTTGCAAAACACTATCAACTAGAATAAATCTAACTGGAATTTGATGCTTTACCCTATGCTTTGGGCATATCGAACCTCGGTAAAGAATTCCACAGGTTTTTATCCTTTTTAGTTAGTACATGGAGTGGAGTTGATCCTTCTGATTGAATGAAAAATCCCTTCCCTCAAACTGGAAATTGGGCTCCTACCTAACACATCTGATCTTGAAGAACACCTTGTGCACCTAGAGTGTCTCGATGAGCAGTGTCGAGATTCTTCTACGACTATCAAAGAAAATAATCAACATGTTAAGGTTTAGTATGATAGGTCTGTCTATCCTTGGTAGTACATTGAGGGTGACTCGGTTCTCTTGTATGACCTGTTAACTCCTCAAATAAATCGGTGGATTTCATTTGATTTTTTAGATGATAGGTTGGGCTCTAAAATTTGATTTCTAAATTTCTGTAAATAAGTTAGAGAATCTGTCTTTCCAAAATAATCTCAAAAGCAATGTTGATTTTTGTTCGGTCAAGAAAATGGAAAAATATCAGGTTTCGGTGGTTTAGGCGAGCCTCCACTGTGCTCATTAACCACCGAAAGTTTTCATTTTCGTCAGATAAGGGGTTGAAGCGGAAGACAAGTAACCGCCGAAAGTGTTTGAACGTGAAAAACGAAAGTTCGTGCTTTCACACGAGCCAGATGTCAAAAATCAGTGCAATGATGAGAAATAAAACCGCCGAAAGCATACCATGAGAGAGATGATGCACATTCGTGGCCTCTGTCTGAAAGGTTCGAAGCACCGGTGTCTTATCCACTGCATTGATCATTTCAAATCCACGCAGGGCAGTGATTGGCAGGTATGATTGCATGGAGTTACCCTCCATTTAAGTGGCAAGTACGACAACCATCATTACCAGGTCATTCCTTCATATGAAAACTCGATGAGTTATAATGAATCTCGAATATCGCTGAAGACAATCACAAGCCCACGATTTTATCAGCAAAGCATATTTTCAAAATCCTGATCCCGCGTTCTCTAGCGATTTTCAAAGGGTCTCTGAGTTCAGCAAGCATCCTGAGTCAAGGAAACCTGGTCGGGTATCAGGTAATATCGGAAACTATTCTCTTTCAAAGTTTCAGCAATTCAATTGCCCCCCAAAAATCTGAAGTTTCGACATTCCTCAGCTAGATTGTCATCCGTGAGTGGGATGGCGTTTTAGTGAATTCATTAACCCTATGCTTGGTTAGCCGATTGCACCGGTTTCTCATAAGTGGTATCGACTGTATTCCTAGTTCCCAGAGCCATTGTCTCCCGAACACCTTGTTTCCCACAATTTTAGGCACAGTCAGCATCGAGCCATGTCAAAAGAAAGTCCTGCTTTGAGATCCGAAGTCGATGGCATGTGGTATTTTGAAGCTCATCCAAAGGTAGCAGAGTATTTTAAACAGGCCGGAGTTTTCACATACTGTGAAAAATTGACAACCTTTCACCAACAAGTGGCCGAAGCATTTGCCCTCTCCTATGATGGGAGGGTTTCTAAAATAGGCACGGAGGAGTTTATTATAGATGAAGCATCTATTGCCGAATACACAGGGTTATCCAGAACGGGGGACTGTTGGTTTAAAACCTCCTCACCTGCAAATGTTGAATTCAGGTCGTATTTGTTACCAATGCATAAAGCTTTGACCTGGAAGAAGGATATTCCCTTGTCCTATCTGGAATCAAAGTGGCAGTTCCTGCTGAGGGTGATTTTGGTGTATATCACCTGTGAGGGGCGCTACAACAGGGTAATGTATTACCATTTTAAACTACTGAACCATTTCACAGGCAGAGAACACATAAACATGCCTTATTTCTTTCATAAAACCCTGACTAAGATGGCAAGACAGGTGAAAGCCCAGCCTGCTAAAGTTGTAAGCAGATTATCACATCAGGGGCTTATTACCCTTCTTGTGAGAGAAGCTCTACAGAGGAAACAAATTGAGTGGGGTTTATTCTTGTTTTGGAATGAGTTTCAGACAGAAAGGCCTCCAGAGACAGAAACTAAGAGGGCTAGAGGTAGAAAAGATCCTACTCCTAAGAGTAGTCACAGGAAAAGGAAAGGAATCTCCATGCCCAGCGAGCTTATAAAAGCATCCCCTAGCAAGAAGGGAGGAATCAAGAAGAAATTACAATTTGAAGATAAAAACCCTGTCACAGGAAAAAACCCTCTCAATATACCTTATAGTGACTCTGAATCAGAGCAGGGGATGGCAAAGAAACAGGACAACTTGCAGATCAAACAGGATGCAAAATTGACTTCAAATTTAACTCCATTAAATCCTCCAGAGACCCACAGGCAACCAGAAGCAGAAGCCTCCTCAAGCAGGCCTAAGAAAGGTAAGAGAAAGAAGATCAATAATCTCCTAAGAGAGATTTATGAGATGGAAGTTCTGGAGAGGGTGATCAAAAAGGCCAAGGCAGATCTCACTGACAGAAATGCTGAACTGTTTAAAACGAATCAAATTCTTAGAGAAAAACATGATAAAACCAAAGATAGAAACAAAGATTTGATCAGAGAAATTATGAAACTCTATAGGCAACTCAGGATTCTGAGGCTCAAGTTAAAGAAGTTTGAAGCACCTGAAGAGGAACAAACTAGACTGGATACTTTGGCTAATTTAGCCACAACAATTATAGATGTACCAGAACTCCCTACACAGTCAGCGAAAGTTCGTAGGTCTGCACGAACTAGGACTGCAACATCTAAGAAAGTTTGAGTATTAAATGAGGATTCAGGATAAACATTTTTGCAATTTTGGAACTTCTTCAAAGTTTAACTTTCGGTGGTTTGGGCGAGCCTACGATGTGCTCATTAAACACTAAAAAGAGGTTCTTTCGGTGGATGACTCACCCAGAAACTTTCCTGGATAACCACCGAAAGCCTGTGTGTCCAGAATTGAACGAGTTTTTACACAGGTCAAGGATTTTTGAGATGAAAAGATTCGAGATCTTTTCCAATGAATGTCTAATGAATTATCAAGTCCATCCCAACAGTTATTTTTGACATACTATGGAGAAAGGAGTTATTTCAAAGGTTATGGACATTTTTAATTAAGACAGAAAGCAGGACACCTGGACACATCAAAAAATTTGACTTAGTCTCTATTTGAAAGTCATCATGTAGCCTTGGGAGGCTGTTCTACACTGCACCAACAATCAACAGAGAGAAATCTGAGATTGGCCTCATTTTGGGGAAGCATCCCACTTGTTTTGCAACAGATTTTGACTTACTATTTTTAGTTGATTTGATCCATGTTTTCAGGATGTTAGAACTACTTTGTAATGCTATAAATATTAGAATAGAAGATGAACCAAGGGTTCGATTTTGGGTTCTACATGATGCTACTGTAACTAAGACTCATTCTTAATATATGGAACATTGCAAGCTTCCTTCATTTGTGTTTTCATACCTCCTTCTTTTTTCTCTGATATCTTATGAGTGAATGTTCTTTATTGATGCTTATTCAATCTGCATGTGACTGTCATCTCACTAATTGATTGACTAAGTGGAGAATCATAAGTTATTTCCTTAGTTTTTAAACCCATTGTGCTTACTGTTTATATGAGTATAATCTGGTTCAACAACTACCTTCTGTTCTATTTGATCAACCTTGTCTGATTGCATTCTTAGAAGGCCTTTTGATTGTTTGATATTACTAGATAGTCCCAAAGACACAGTCCAACCCCTAGATATTCATCTTGATCCAAAAAACCACATCCATTATTGAGAAAATTACTTCAAAAAGAGTTAGTTACCAGGCATCTCCGACTTACAGCCTAGGAGAGTTTCCTGGAGTGATAACAAATTGGCGTCGTTGCCGAGGAGAGGAGATCGAAGCTAAGATTCTCTGGGAGACGACATAGATCTAGTTCTTGATGATAGACAAGAAGTAGGCACTATCATGTTGTACATTTTCTATCTGGCGACTCCATTGAAACGAAGTGGCTCCCAAAAGGCCCATTGACAACATCAGTTCCTGATCCAGAGAAGATCATCAACAAGGGAAAACCTTTGCAAAGACAGGCTTCCGGATCTACAAGCGCAATTGATTCAGGTATTCCAACTGACACTCATCCTTCCATATCTGATAAGCCTTTCATTGAATCCCCTGCTGAAATTCAAGATTCCCAGGAAATAAAAAATTCATCTCAATTTTCTAAGGTAGAAGAACCTTCTTTTTCTTCTAATATTACTGATTCTTTCCTTGAGATTGACATTTCATCCCATCCAAAAGAACTGAATACTGAATCCTCCCAACAGAAAGAAAATTCCTCTTCATCTTCTTTTGATTCATCACCTATCAAACCTTCGAAAGGTGTTTTACACACTTACATTAATTTGCCTGTCCTTGAAGAAATTATCCATGATCTATCCTCTACGGGTGAAGAGAATTTAGCATTGTTGCTTGGTCAATTTTATAAGGCCTCTTATTTTTCACTAACTTCTGAACCTTCTGCTCAAGATGAAGTAAGACAGCCATCCTTTTCTAACTCAGGCAGCTCATCTCTTCCATCATCTCCTACAAGTTCTTCGTCTGTATCAATCACTGAGACTGCCATGGCTGCCCCTTTGACCAGGATGGAACAGATCTTGGCAAACAGATATGCCCCACTTGTCTTGCCAAATCCCCTGTCTGCCATGCCAACAGGTGATTACCATAAATATAAGCCAAAGTTTACAGGAGCAGGGGAGTATACTGCTGAAGAACACATTGAAGCATTTTATGCTTATGCAGAAAACATAAATATTTCAGAAGAAGATGTGTGGACTAGAGTCTTCGTCCAGAGTTTGGATGGCCAAGCCCAAAAGTGGTTCAAAGAGCTACCAACAAATTCAATCACTGGCATTGAACAATTAGATGAGGTTTTCCTCAAACACTAGGGAGAAAGAAGAGATTTGTTATACTACATTTCTGAGTTTGGAAATTTGAAGAGAGGAGATGGAGAATCGGTCTCGTATTTTATCAAGAGGTTCAATAAAATGTTTGGTAAGATCCCTGCAGAGATTAAACCAAGCGATGCATCGGTAAAGATCACATTCTCTGCTTCCTTTGATGCAGAGTTTTGTCTTATCCTTAGAGAAAGATGGTCAACCACGCTTGCTTTAATGCAAGATGCTGCTCTTGAGGTTGAGTCTAATATTACAGCATCACAAAAGCTTAAAGGAAGGGCTGAGAAGAAGAAGTCCGTTGTTGATCCCTCCTCTTCTTCCAATAGTAAAACGTATAAGATGGAAAAGATGCTGGATGATTCGACATCCGAAATGTCAAAGTTGAAGGTTCAAAATCAGCAACTAGCAAGGGAAAAAGAACCAAATACTTTTGCCCCCAGAAATCCAAATGCTTTTCCTTACAGGAGGAATAATACACAAGTTCAAATCCTTCAAAGAGATAGAAATCCAGTTGATGATCAGAGGGTCAGACCACCTTTTCAAAATGCAGTATTAGATGAAGACCAACAACCCCCCCACGATGATCTTGAAGATGTTGACGATATAAACTGTTTCGGTGACGAAAATGATTCTTCATTTTTGACACAGGTAGACTATGAAGAAGCTCTGATGGATCAGCAAATTCAAGAGGCAGGTGCTGAAGGAGCGGTCTACTTGACAGATGATCAGAAAGGGTACAACTTAAGGTCAAAGAAGAATGCTGCCCCAAAACCACCCATTGCTGCTCCTGTGGAGGACAAAGAAGATTCTGCTCCTGTGAAGAGTAAAGAGGTTGCTGCCAAGCAGCCTCCCGCTCCTGAAAAACAGACCCCTCTTCCAGCAAAACAACTGAAGAAACAAATTCAGCCCCCAGTCAAGGAGAAAGTCAGTCTCAAGTCTCCTCCCAATGAGGTAAAGGTTTCAGACATACCATCTCTTTCTTTCAATTTTGAATCAGAAATTCAAAAGGTCAAGATACCATTGCCTCTAACTGAACTCATGAAGAACGAAGTCTTTAAAGCAGCCATCTTAAATTCTCTCGAGCCTAGGACCTCTCCATCAGATGATTTCGTTAACCTACAAGATGACCAGCCTAAAGTGACCATAGGGCCTATGATAGAAGACCGTGACGATTCTTGTCCACCATTTTACATATCCTTAAATGTCCATGACAAAATCCTTCACAATTGTTTACTTGATTCTAGGGAATCACATAACCTTATGCCAAAGGCAGTGATGGATGAGCTTGGTCTCGAAGTCACCAAACCATACCAATATCTTTTCTCCTTTGATTCTAGAAAAGTCAGATGTCTCGGCCTAATCAAAGACATGGTTATAAATCTTGCTCAACTACCAATGAGGAGCATGGTTATGGACGTGGTGGTTGCTGATATTCCACCTAAGTTTGGTCTTCTTTTGTCTCGTTCATGGGGGAAAAGATTAGGAGGCACATTGTAGATGGATCTGTCCTATGCTACGATTCCAGTGTTTGGGGGGGAGCTGAAACGACTTTACAGGGGAAATCAGCTTGCTTATATCATAAGGGATGGAAAGAATTCCTTCAATCATTCAATCTATGCTGTGGATAGAGATTTTGGTTCATGCATCCTTCATATTGATGATGGTCAATCAACTCCTATGCAACTAGTGAAGCCTATTGAACAACAGTCGGAAAGTGAAGACATTTCAGTCTTGACTATGTACTTTGATGGGGCCAACACTAAGGACTCAACAGGTGCTGGAGTAGTTATGATCTCTCCTTCAAAGGATACCATATCTTTGTCTTTCAAGCTCGACTTCAGAACTACCAATAACATAGCAGAGTATGAGGCTCTGCTGTTGGGATTAAATTCAGCCAAAGAGATGGGGATAAAAGGTTTGAAGGTATTGGGAGATGCAGACCTCATCATACAACAGGTAAATAACACCTTTCAAGCTAAGCATGTCAGATTAAAGGCTTACAGAGACGAGGTATGGAAAGTGCGTGAGTCTTTTTCTGTTTTTGAAATTTCATACATACCAAGGGATATGAATCAGCTCGTTGATTCTCTTGCTGTTTCAGCCAACACATTCATTCCTCCCATGCCCCCTAAGCTCATCTATGAGATTCAAGTAAAATATCGTCCCTCCTTACCTGATAACACTAAATATTGGAAAGTTTTTGAAGATGATCATGAACTCAACAGATTTCTCCAAGTGGTGGACAAGTTTTCTGAGTTGCATATTGATCAGCAGAATATAAATGAAGAAGAAGCATAGGAACCTGAGCTAAGGAAAAAATTGGGTCAACATGATATTGTCCAGCTACCCAACAATTATATACCTCGAGGATTGGTTCCATTGGAAAGGATTTTCGATCAGAATGATGTCCCTTACAAGCCCGACAAAAAGGAGAAAGATCCAGCTGTTCAAGGGCATAACATAGGAGGTAAAAGCTAGCCCAAGTTTATTAATTTGTCTTCTGAATTGACTGCTGACGAGAAGTCAAAATACTGTAGTGTTTTGAAGGAATTTTCCAATGTGTTTGCTTGGAAATATAGTGATTTAAAGACTTCTGATCCCGATATTATTCAGCATAAGATACCTCTTGAGAAAGACACCATTCCTTTCAAGCAAAAACTCAGACCTATCAGTCCCCTTCTGCTGCCAGTGATTGAGAGAGAAATTAAAAAACTCCTAGATGCCAAGATCATAATTCCCTTGAGATATTCCAAATGGATTTCCAATCTGGTGATCGTAAGGAAGAAGAATGGTGAGGTCAGATTGTGTGTAGATTTCAGAAATCTAAACAAATGCTCTAAAAAGGACAACTATCCTCTTCCTAAGATGGAACATTTGTTACAGAGGATTTCAGGGGCAAAGGTCATGTCCTTTCTTGATGTCTTTTCCAGTTACAATCAGGTTGTTGTCCACAATGATGATCAGGAGAAGACTGCGTTTACCACTCCTTGGGGGACCTTTATGTACGCCAAGATGCCCTTTGGATTAATGAACGCCGGGGCCACATTCCAAAGGGACATGGATATAGCATTTGTGGGAGAAAAGGACAAGTTTGTCCTCATATACCTTGATGAAATTACAGTGTATTCTAGCAGCCATGAGGAGCATCTGAAACATCTGAAAAGAGTGTTCTTAAAATGCAGACAGTTCGGGATCTCATTGAATCCCAAGAAATCTCAGTTTTCTCTAAGGAAGGGGAAGCTCTTAGGCCACATCGTCAAAGCAGAAGGTGTAATGATTGATCCAACACGAGTGGATGTAATTCAAAAACTGTCCTTGCCGAGGTCAAAAAAGGACATTCAGTCACTGCTCGGTAAGATAAATTTTGTTAGACGGTTTGTGCCCAATTTTGCTGAATTAGTCAAACACATAACATGCATGCTGAAAAAAGGGGTTGAGGTAAAATGGACAGACAACGCAAGAAACTCTTTTCAGGATATCAAGCAAGCGATCATCGAATCTCCGATTCTGATCAGCCCAGATTACAGTAAGACTTTCTATGTCTTTTACTTTGCTTCCTATGACACAGTGGCAACAGTCCTGCTCCAGAAAGACGAGGAAAATTTTGATCATCCTGTGGCATTCTTCAGCAAGACACTCAGGGATGATGAACTAAGGTATGACCCTATCGAGAAACAAGCTTATGCTCTTATAAAAGCTTTAAAATCATTCAAAATTTATATCCTTCATTCAAAGGTCATCACATATGTTCCTTCGTCTTCTGTAAAAGATGTTTTGACTCAGCCGGATATTGACAGAAAGAGGGCGAGATGGATTGCAAAGATGATTGAGTTCAATATTGAAGTAAAGCCCACCAAACTGGTGAAAGGCTAGGGCCTTGCCAAGCTTTTGGTGGAGGAAAATCATAAGCTGCTGGATATTAATTTCATAGCAGAAATTTCAGAGAATTCACAAACAGAGCTGGCAGCGGAAGGGCAGCATGACAGTCAGCAAGTGGCAGAGCACTTGTCCTCCTGTGAATGGTATTCTGGCATCACACATTTTCTGCAAAAGTTTGAAGTTCCTCCTGAACTCAGTTTGACTCAAGCTCAAGCTCTCAAGCTCAGAGCTATCAAATTCTGCATTTATAATAATTTGTTATATTGGAGGGACCCTGCTGGTTTGCTTCTCAGGTGTTTAGATAAAGAAGAGTCTGTCGAAGTGATTCATCAGTTTCATTGAGCTATGTGTGGTGGTCATCATTACTGGAAGACTACTTCCCATAAGATCATGAGGGCTAGATACTATTGTCCTTTCCTCTTCGCAGATGTGTGTGCATTCGTCAAATCTTGTGACAAATTCCAAAGATTTACCGGTAAGCAACAATTGAAATCTTTACCCCTGAGGCCTATTGTGGTAAATGGCCCTTTCCAGCAGTGGGGTTTATATTTTATCGGTGAAATAAATCCTTCATCCAGTGGTCAACACAAGTGGATTTTGGTAGCCACCGATTACTTCACAAAGTGGATAGAGGCGATCCCCACCCGGAATGCTACACACCAGGTAGTCATGAAGTTCCTCTATGAAAATATTCTGAGCAGATTTGTATGTCCCAAGAGGTTGGTGGCAGATAAAGAAGCAGTGTTTAAAGCAGAAGCATTGGTAGACATGTGCGAGTCAATGGGCATCCAGCTTGTACACTCTACTCCTTACTATCCTCAAGGTAATGGCTTGGTTGAATCGTCAAATAAGAGATTGATCAAAATCATAAGAAAACTGTTAGAAGAAAATAAAAAGAATTGGGATTCCAAATTGATATTTGCTCTGTGGGAAGACAGAGTAACTATTAAAAAATCTATAGGAACTTCCCCATTCAAGTTGGTTTATGGGACTGATGCTATCTTTCCTGTTTAGTTAGTGTTGCCTATGGCTAAGTTCTTTCAGGAAGAGAAAACTGAGCAAAATGACATGGTAAGAAGGATGTTGGATTTGGTGGAACTGCAGCAAGGTCGCGAACAATTAGTGGACAGATCAGAAGCACATCAGATGCAGATCAAAAAGACGTTTGACAGAAAGGTGAAGGTGGATAGTTTTCAGATCAGTGAATGGGTTCTAAAGTGGAATGCTCTTTGACAGGAGAAAGGCAAGCATGGCAAGTTCGATTCCTTGTGGACAAGCCCTTTTATGATTACTCAGGTTCAAAACAATAACACTTTCATTCTGCAGAATCTGGAGGGTGAGGAAGTGTTCAGTGGCCCAGTAAATGGGCGATTTCTAAAACTTTATTTCGTCTAAGGCTGTAAAGCCTAGACATTGTAATGATAGTCTTAGTTTTTATTTTTCAATAACTCCATGCCCAATGGAAACACTAGCAGATAGTTTAGTTTTTAGGTTCTTTTCCAGGAAAGGAATTGATTCTATGGTTCTTGAAACCTCACAGGGAGGTTTTCATCCCCAATAGGAGCCAGTGTTAACTCCTCAAATAAATCGGTGGATTTCATTTGATTTTTTAGATGATAGGTTGGGTTCTAAAATTTGATTTCTAAATTTCTGTAAATAAGTTAGAGAATCTGTCTTTCCAAAATAATCTCAAAAGCAATGTTGATTTTTGTTCGGTCAAGAAAATGGNGGCGATTTCTAAAACTTTATTTCGTCTAAGGCTGTAAAGCCTAGACATTGTAATGATAGTCTTAGTTTTTATTTTTCAATAACTCCATGCCCAATGGAAACACTAGCAGATAGTTTAGTTTTTAGGTTCTTTTCCAGGAAAGGAATTGATTCTATGGTTCTTGAAACCTCACAGGGAGGTTTTCATCCCCAATAGGAGCCAGTGTTAACTCCTCAAATAAATCGGTGGATTTCATTTGATTTTTTAGATGATAGGTTGGGTTCTAAAATTTGATTTCTAAATTTCTGTAAATAAGTTAGAGAATCTGTCTTTCCAAAATAATCTCAAAAGCAATGTTGATTTTTGTTCGGTCAAGAAAATGGCAAAATATCAGGTTTCTGTGGTTTAGGCGAGCCTCCACTGTGCTCATTAACCACCGAAAGTTTTCATTTTCGTCAGATAAGGGGTCGAAGCGGAAGACAAGTAACCGCCGAAAGTGTTTGAACGTGAAAAATGAAATCTCGTGCTTTCGCTCAAGCCAGATGTCAAAAATCAGCGCAATGATGAGAAATACAACCGCTGAAACCTTACCATGCGGGAGATGATGCACATTCGTGGCCTCCGTCTGAAAGGTTCGAAGCACCGGTGTCTTATCCACTGCATTGATCATTTCAAATCCACACAGGGAGGTGATTGGCAGGTATGATTGCAGGAAGTTACCCTCCATTTCAGTGGCAAGTACGAAAACCATCATTACCAGGTCATTCCTTCATCTGAAAACTCGATGAGTTATAATGAATCCCGAATATCGCTGAAGACAATCACAAGCCCGCGATTTTATCAGCAAAGCATATTTTCAAAATCCTGATCCTGCGTTCTTTGGCGATTTTTAAAGGGTCTCCGAGTTCAGCAAGCATCCTGAGTCAAGGAAACCTGGTCGGGTATCAGGTAAGATCGAAAACTATTCTCTTTCAAAGTTTCAGCAATTCAATTTCCCCCCGAAAATCTGAAGTTTCGACATTCCTCAGCTAGATTGTCATCCGTGAGTGGGACGGTGTTTTAGTGAATTCATTAACCCTATGCTTGGTCAGCTGATTGCACCGGTTTCTCATAAGTGGTATCGACTGTATTCCTAGTTCCCAGAGCCATTGTCTCCCGAACACCTTGTTTCCCACAGTTTCAGGCACAATCAGCATTGAGCCATGTCAAAAGCAAGTCCTACTTTGAGATCCAAAGTCAATGGCATGTGGTATTTTGAAGCTCATCCAGAGGTAGCAGAGTATTTTAAACAGGCCGGAGTTTTCACATACTGTGAAAAATTGACAACCTTTCACCAACAAGTGGCCGAAGCATTTTCCCTCTCCTATGATGGAAGGGTTGCTAAAATAGGCAGGGAGGAGTTTATTATAGATGAAGCATCTATTGCCGAATACACAGGGTTATCCAGAACGGGGGACTGTTGGTTTAAAACCTCCTCACCTTCAAATGTTGAATTCAGGTCGTATTTGTTACCAGTGCATAAAGCTTTGACCTGGAAGAAGGATATTCCCATGTCCTATCTGGAATCAAAGTGGTAGTTCCTGCTGAGGGCGATTTTGGTGTATATCACCTATGAGGGGCGCTACAACAGGGTAATGTATTACCATTTTAAACTGCTGAACCATTTCACAGGCAGAGAACACATAAACATGCCTTATTTCTTTCATAAAACCCTGACTAAGATGGCAAGACAGGTGAAAGCCCAGCCTGCTAAAGTTGTAAGAAGATTATCACATCAGGGGCTTATTACCCTTCTTGTGAGAGAAGCTCTACAGAGGAAACAAATTGAGTGGGGTTTCTTCTTGTTTTGGAATGAGTTTCAGACAGAAATACCTCCATAGATAGAAGCTAAGAGGGCTAGAGGCAGAAAAGCTCCTACTCCTATGAGTAGTCACAGGAAAAGGAAAGGAATCTCCATGCCCAGAGAGCTTATAAAAGCATCCCCTAGCAAGAAGGGATGAATCAAGAGGAAATTACAATTTGAATATAAAAACCCTGTCACAGGAAAAAACCCTCTCAATCTACCTTATAGTGACTCTGAATCAGAGTAGGGGATGGCAAAGACACAGGACAACTTGCAGATCAAACAGGATGCAAAATTGACTTCAAATTTAACTCCATTAAATCCTCCAGAGACCCACAGGAAACCAGAAGCAGAAGCCTCCTCAAGCAGGCCTAAGAAAGGTAAGACAAAGAAGATCAATAAGATCCTAAGAGAGATTTATGAGATGGAAGTTCTGGAGAGGGTGATCAAAAAGGCCAACGCAGATCTCACTGTCAGAAATCCTAAACTGTTTAAAACGAATCAAATTCTTAGAGAAAAACATGATAAAACCAAAGATAGAAACAGAGATTTGATCAGAGAAAATATGAAATTCTACAGGCAGCTCAGGATTCTGAGTCTCAAGTTAAAGAAGTTTGAAGCACCTGAAGAGGAACAAACTAGACTGGATACTTTGGCTAATTTAGCCACAACAATTATAGATGTACCAGAACTCCCTACACAGTCAGCGAAAGTTCATAGGTCTGCACAAACCAGGACTGCAACACCTACGAAAGTTTGATTATTAAATGAGGATTCAGGATAAACATTTTTGCAATTTTGGAACTTTTTCAAAGTTTAACTTTCAGTGGTTTGGGCGAGCCTACGATGTGCTCATTAACCACTGAAAAAGAGGTGCTTTCGGTGGATGACTCACCCAGAAACTTTCTCGGATAACCACCGAAAGCCCGTGTGTCCAGAATTGAACGAGTTTTTACACAGGTCAAGGATTTTTGAGATGAAAAGATTCGGGATCTTTTCCAATGAATGTCTAATGAATTATCAAGTCCAGCCCAACAGTTATTTTTGACATACTATGGAGAAAGGAGTTATTTCAAAGGTTATGGACATTTTTAATTGAGACAGAAAGAAGGACACCTGGCCACATCAACAAATTCGACTTAGTCTCTATTTGAAAGTCATCATGTAGCCTTGGGAGGCTGTTCTACACTGCACCAACAATCAACAGAGAGAAGTATGGGATTGGCCTCATTTTGGGGAAGCATCCCACTTATTTTGCAACAGATTTTGACTTACTATTTTTAGTTGATTTGATCCATGTTTTCAGGATCTTAGAACTACTTTGTAATGCTATAAATATTAGAATAGAAGATGAACCAAGGGTTCGATTTTGGGTTCTACATGCTGCTACTGTAACTAAGACTCATTCTTAATATATGAAACATTGCAAGCTTCCTTCATTTGTGTTTTCATACCTCCTTCTCTTTTCTCTGATATCTTATGTGTGAATGTTCTTTATTGATGCTTATTCAATCTGCATGTGACTGTCATCTCACTAATTGATTGACTAAGTGGAGAATCATAAGTTATTTCCTTAGTTTTTAAACCCATTGTGCTTACTGTTTATATGAGTATAATCTGGTTCAACAACTACCTTCTGTTCTATTTGATCAACCTTGTCTGATTGCATTCTTAGAAGGCCTTGTGATTGTTTGATATTACTAGATAGTCCCAAAGACACAATCCAGCCCCTAGATATTCATCTTGATCCAAAAAACCACATCCATTATTGAGAAAATTACTTCAAAAAGAGTTAGTTACCAGGCATCTTCGACTTACAGCCTAGGAGAGTTTCCTGGAGTGATAACATGACCAATCCAAAGAACCATTGGGGGAAGGCAAGTTCAATCCCATGTGGCATGATCCTTATATTGTGTGACGTGTTTTAGAGAAAGGAGCCTATGAATTGGAATATTATGAAGGGAATATGTTGGATGAGCCCAAAAATGGGCTCTACCTTAAAAGGTATTACACTTGATCTCTCAATCTTGGGTGTGGCCTTCTGTATACTAGTGTATCTTAGTGTATATATCTTTTCTTTTGTGTCCTCGTCTTTCTTATGATTTTTTCCCTTGGTTGGAAGATGTCAAGAAAGTCTTCATTTTACCTAGGATTCATAGACGGTGTCAGTTGTCATACATGGAACATGGCTTCCTCCACTTTGGTCATTTACTCACCCGAGGGACAACTGGTGTCTTCAAGTGGCATTCGTCTGGAGCCATCAACAAATAATGTGATTGAGTATAACGTCGTTATAGAAATATCACCGTTTTACATGGTGTTCGATATTTAGAGGTTCTCCTGGAATGCCATTTAGTTGTATGTTAGTTAAATGACAATTACCGTGTGCAAGACCCTACTCTACTCCGACGATTCCTACGGGTACGACTTTTGGAACGATACTTTTATTTTCTTACTTATAATCACATACCTAGAATTTCTAATCATGTATCCGATGCATATGATAATTGTGTTTTAGATTTTCATTTGTCACATAACTAAATAAAGAAACACAATCATGCATTTACACATTGCAACATATATAAGTAAAGACGAAGACCATTTTTTTTTTATATTTCATCTTTTCAAAAAATATGGTGTCATAGTACAAAATGGGGCTCACACCCTCAAAATACATATATGGACGGTATATATATGACCATGTAATCTACTTCTATGTTTCCATATGCGTATCATGATAACACACTAAGTCGTTTGCAAGATGCTGAAAGAGTCACACCCACACATGAGGTACCCACCACCTGTCGCTACACAACCTCTAGAAGATTCCCCACTTGAACCATAGTAATCTTGTGTGTCAATAGAGACAGGCTCCCCTGCACATTCTACAACACTCTATCCACATCTCCTCCTGCATTCTCATCTCCCCGACTCCTCTTTCGATGTCATGGGAATCCCTCTGTTCGTCGCAGACCTACATCTGTGTGACAAAGAAATTGTTAGTACTTGATACCATACAAAACTATTTGCATTTTTTATTCTATTTGAAAAAACAAAAAAAATGAAATATATAAAAATATTTCTTACCAATTGCATCATAGGCAGTACCTGGTGGAAAAGGCATATCTAGATCCCCTCTGTAGTTGATCTCGGCATAAGAGTAGTCATCAATGGCTATGACCTGTTGACGCCACCATAAATAGAACTCATCATTGTAGGGGGTTTTCACCCTACCACCTCCTACCTGCCTCATCACATCGATCCACCGTGATATGTCTGGATCACATGGTCCATGTGGAATAATTTCTACTCTAGGGCTCAAGCCTAGAACCTGCTCAAAGAAAAAACTATGCAAAATGGATGCAAATCCAAAATTTCTCTTTCTCCCTTGCTTGAAATCCATCATCTGGCTCTTCATGTTATCCAGTAGTGAGGTACACCAGTCATAAATAATGGGTCATAAACACTCCTCCACATATAAAATGAGTGGCCTTGAGGCCTGTTGCAATGAGGCCGACCCAAAAATCCATGTAAGAACAAGTACAATAATCTTTAAGCTCAGGTTCTTGATTGCCCTGATTGGGAGTTGGATCCCTACCTTATATGTGCCTGCAACACAGTGGGTGGAAATGTACTCCTCCATGGTCATACCAACCCCATCGTTCTGGGTCTTCAGATTCACTACCTCGCCTCGGTGCACTATGTGGGTGAAAAAACTCAAATGGTATTGTAAAATGGTCTATTTTTACTATTAGTAGATTTTTTTTACCCACTTCATATAGTTTGTGATAATTGTTTGACCTTATGGACTAATAATACAATGGAAAGAGTTGGTTTTGGTGGTTTTTGTCCACGATTTTTTGCGGTTTCTAGCGTTATAACCTCCGTGCATGCCTTCAACATGTATTTTCTTTCACCAACATATAGGATAGGTTGTCACTCCATTTTTCATTCTTGCATCATCCTATGACTGTGATCCATATGCCTTAGGTACAAACCCATTTATTAGCGATGCAAAACCTTCTTATTGCTACTAGAAGTGTCGTTATTAAATGGTAGAGGCTTACCAAACATGGGTTCCATAGTTAAAAAGTTTGTGCCATTTGGTGCCCATGCAGAAGTTACTCCATAGGACCAGGAGTTCCTTATAGTTCTGATATGACTGTGCATTCAAACCTCATATTCTTACTCACAAGCATTCTAATCCTTACCTATGGGACTCCCCCAAGTCTTGGTTAAGCTCTTTTCTGACTCTCTAAAAAAGCGAAAAGATTGCCGAGCGAACTTGTCTCTTTCACACTCATTAAATGGATTTGAAAGAACGTCTATTTGGTGTAAGTTTAACCCTTTTTTGGACCAAGTAGACTACTTATGAAAAATGAACACTCTAGTCAACATTGTCTAGAAGAGTTCTCCTATGTATTATTTTTATATTTTTTCGGGCCTAGGGGACTAAATATACGAAAAGGGCATCTTTTGGAGTTGAGTTGTAATCACATTCCGTCATCTTTCTTGCAATATTGAGCCTATGGCCAATTTCCACTTTCTTGTTATAAGCCTCTTACCTCAACAATTTGCATCACTAGTGAAGCAGAGCCTTGTTTATATCCTTTGCAACTTGACACCCTGTACCCTAAGAGGAAACATTCCCCCGAGTGTCCATGCCCCGCATGCACTTACTTGCATTAAGCATAGGTATTTTCCACTGTTTGGATCTATTTTCTTACTCACGACACTTGTTTCTTCTCTTGTATCATAAAATTTCTTTGCCTATTAAAAAAGAATGGGCGGGAAAAGAATATTATCTCATATCGGTAGCAGTTGTGTCGCCTTTGAACAGAGCACAAAATTTTGAGTCCATTATCATCCAAATTTTAGGTTTAGCATGCCCTTAGGAAGCTGAGCTCGTTACTTAGAGTTTACTCCTCCTACTGGTTATTCTTCTAATCCCTATGGAGAGTTTGTTGATGCCTCCTACATCACAAAGTTTTATCATCAATTCTATGCTGCCTGAGTTATCCATATATCTCATGCTCATGTTCAAAGGAAGTCTATAAGCCTGTGTCGACCATTTCTCAGAACTCTTGACGTTGCATGTCGGCCATACCCTCAGTGTGTCTCAGAGTCACATGACACTGTAGTACTACCATGCACCCTAGTCCTACTTTCATTATTGGTAGGTAACCTTGAACCCAATAGTCAACATCTCCTCATTGGTCGCTGATAGGGGGGTTTCCCTTGTGTTTGAAGACAACAAATCTATTCACACATTGGGATTTGTGTAGTGTCTTGTATTCCATTAGCATTATTGGTGGTTTCCTCACCTTTTTTGAAAGTATTCCTTATTGGCTTCTATTCAGAGGGTCTTTTTCATGCACTACTTGCATCTGTTGCATGCAAAAGATAGACATGGTTGTTGGTTCGTGAACATCCTATTTGTCCGAGATCCTCCTAATCATCAAACTATTTCTTTGTACCTCGTGTTGAGTGATGAGATATGCCCTAATTATCTCCTTTCAACGGGTCTCCTTCCATTGACCTCAACTCATCTATTCTGGAAATGAGACCTAGTGTCTTATGAGTACCTAGAGGATTGCAATCATCAGTGGCATCGATAGTTGGGAATACATCAATGTCTCCTGATCGATGGATTCTTCAAGCGTTTGAACTTAACACCCTTATTCACACTTGTAATATTGTACTCGGTTCCTTGATACCTACTTTCATTATCGGTAGGTTGTCTCGCGTTTTTTAATGGTATACCTTAATGACCAATAATCAAACGAAGTCTCATTGTGTTAATGGTATACCTTAATGACTGATAATTCAACTTTGAGAGAAAATATACTCTGGATAAATTTCACTTCATATTGAGTCTGCATCCCTTTATCCTTGAATGTATGAACTCATTGTTCATCCCCCAAGCTCTTCCTTCTTTGTGATGGAGAACCTCATTGTCTCCTTTATATGAGCTTGCCTTTGGTGGAGGATTGAAGTGGTGGAGGCCCAACTGGATGGATTTAGCTTCTTAGTTATGATATGTGCCGTTACAAAAGTTTGTCACCTATATACTTCTGCTGATTATTTTAATATAAATATTCTTTTCTCGTCCAATTGATATCTTGCAAATATTTGAATTATTATTCCATAGGTGTATTTGTTAGGCATGTTAATGGAATATGCTAATCTATATGCTAACATCATATATTATCACCATATGCTTTCATATCTTGATTGTTGAGGACAAGTTGCATGTATAAATATTTGAGTTGCGTGCTCAACGATGGTCTTCATTGAACGTCCAGACGAGGTAGGCTCTTGGAATTGTCTTGTAAGAATTTGATTTATATAACATACTTGGGATTAGAGTTTATTTCTACGTGTCATTCCATATTTTGTGGTTTACCCCATGCCATAGAGAGATTTTCCTCACAATAATTAGTGGTAGCATCAAACAGGTATTTCTGCACAGGTCTATGTGTCTAGCTGTGTGGAAATTGTCCAAATCCTTATACTCTTGAATTTACTTTAATTAAAGTAATTATTAAAGTAAATTGGTTTTATTTAATTATGTAATTAGTTAATTGAGTTATTTATGAGACATGTTAAAAGTACTTAGCATGTAGCATTTAATATAAATATAAAAGTGAGTGTGAGAAGTAATCTCAACCATAGATCACTTTTGATATTATAAATAGATTTTAAGTCATGATTTTAAAAGAAAGGCTAGGAGAAGGAGGAAGACACATTCACATAGAGATAACAAAGAAGGAATTTTTTTAGTGTGGATTCATTAGAGAGTATAGAAGAAAAGAAGGACTTTTTCTTACACTTGACATGTGTGTCGTGAGTTGACACAGAGTATTGGATCATGAAAGACTATGGTTCAATATCTTGGATAGGTGAAGAAGGAACTTCATCTAGAGATCATACAGATCAAAGAGAAGAGAGAACAAAGGAATACACAAGTGGGTTTCAACAGAAGGAAGCCACATGAGAGTGTTGAAGCATACATAGATTTCCATACCCATCCGTGGGCCACATAAGAGACAATAAAAGACATACATGGGTCACAATGGGGAAAGTCATGGATATCCATGAATCACATAAGAGACAGTCATTGATTCCTAGAAAAGTGTGCCAAAATTGATTGTACAACAGGTCATCCCTTGCCAGGTTAGTCTGCAGTTGTATTTCTTTCAGTGGGCCACTATCCCTATTACGAGAGCCCTAATTTTAGCATAATAAAATCATTCTCAACATTGGTTTTCCCTCCGGGTTTTTTCCAGGGGTATTTACCTCAAAATTCTAGTTTTCACGTGTGCTTGATTTGGTTTCCTAGTTTATGCTTCCGCTGCATGATATTGAGTTGAAAATTTCAGTAGTGTATTATTTTTTTGTGAGCTACTAATATAATTGAAACAAGGAAATCACTAGATAAAAAGTACTGAGGTTTTAGAGTAAGAATTTCGACATGGTATTAGAGCACACACTCTAAAAGGAAGCTAGTTGAGTACATGGGAATTTTTCCAGCAACAGGTTATTTCCAGGGAATTTTATCAAGTCTTAGGAATGACAACAACACTATTGAGAGTTGAAGATAGATTGGATGGAGCATCCAACTTCCTATCTTGGAAAGAAAGAGTTACTTTGGCATTGGAGGAGTATGGCCTTTGGAAGTTAGTAGATAAAGAAGTTACTCCACCGAAAGATCTGACAACTTTAGATGCTCACAAAAAGAAGGATATCAAAGAAAAAAGAGTCCTCCTAGATTCTGTGAAGGATAATCTAATCCCTCACCTAAATGAGAAGAATATGAGAAAAGATATGTTTGATTCCTTGGTAAGTTTATTCCAAATAAATAACATGAATAGGGATATGATCTTAAGGAATAAACTCATATCGATTCATATGTCTAGATAAAATAATGTTACTAGTTGTCTCATGAGGATCACATAGGTGCGTGATGAACTTGTAGCCATAGGGGAGAAAATAGAGGACACAGAGCTCATGAATGTGGCATTGAATGGTATTCCTAAGTCATGGGAACCATTTGTCAAGGGAGTTTGTGCTCGTGAGAATATCCCATATTTGCAGAGAATTTGGGATGATTGAATCCAGGAAGAGACTCGAGAGGAGTCTAAGAGAGGAAAGTAGGATGATGAAGAGGAGGAGAACCTTACCCTTGTCAATAAGACAAGGAAGGGAAAAGGAAAGGGTTCCATAAAGTAGGGTAACAATGAGGATTTAACCTCACGACTGGGAAAGAAGGACTTGAGTAAAATCAAGTGCTTCACATGCCACAAGTTTGGGAACTATGCATCATAGTTTCCAGAGAAGAAGAGGTAAGAGAAGACATAGACAGAAAAATCAGTAGAGATGAAACTAAATGATTTGCAACAAATTTTGAGAAGGAATTATCAATGTTCACATGCCTCTCTACTAGAACTTACTCAAGGAGTGTGTGGTACTTGGATAATGGTGTTTCTCATCACATGATGAGGACACATGAGTTGTTCACCATTTGGTTAGAGACAGACTCAGGGTTACATGTGGAACTTATCACCGATTCCAAGTGTGGTGTAGAAGGAGTTGGGACAGTCAGGTTCCATCTCGAGTCAAGAGGTTTTTTGGAGGTGGAAGATGTGTTGTATGTACCATAATTGGAGAAGAACTTACTCTCAGTTTCAGTTTTGGAGGACATGGGTTTTGCAGTTAATTTTCATAAAGGGAAAGTAATCATATGTTTAGAGGGAGATATCCCTGATACAATAGTGAGAATTAGTGGTAGAGAGGGAAGACTATACAAGTTTAAGGGTCAACCTGTAAGAGGATCCAAGGGGAGTAAACCTTTAGAGGGGAAGAGGGAGTTATCCCCTTCTAGTTCTATCAAGAGACCAAGTCGATATGAGATGACATTGATGGATTCTAAGCAGAAGGAAGCTTCTAGGAGAACATTGAGGGAGATAAGACCTTCGATGAAGTTTTCAAACTTCATGAAATTGATATGCAATGCCATCGATTTCGAGACTTACAATATTCAAGGAGAACTTGACCAACAAGTTTGGAGGAATACCCGTATGCAGGATGATGTGTGTGCCATTGTGCCAGAGTCAGAGGCAGAACCAGTTCCAGGTGTCTCCTCGGGAAACACCTTCCTTGCTGAGAGGGAGTGTTGATGTTATTGGTAGCATCATGCATGTATTTCCACATAGGTCTATGTGTCTAGACATGTGGAAATCATCCAATTCCCTCTACTCTTGAATTCACTTTAATTAAAGGAATTATTAAAGTAGATTTATTTAATTTAATTATGTAATTAGTTAATTGAGTTATTTATGAGACATGCTAAAAGTTCTTGGCATGCAACATGTAATATAAATCTAAAAGTGAGTGTGAGAAGTAATCTCAACCATAGATAAATTTTGATATTATAAATAGATTGTAACTCATGATTATAAAAGCAAGGCTATTAGAAGGAGGAAGACACATTCACACAGAGATAGAAGAGACGAACTTTTGCTAGTGTGGAGTCATTAGAGAGTGTAGAAGCAAAGAATGACTTTTGATTACACTTGACAGGTGTTGAGGGAGTCAACACAGAGTATTGGACCATGAAGGAATGTGGTTCAATATCTTGGATAGGTGAAGAAGGACCTTCATCTAGAGATGATACACGTCAAGGAGAAGAGAGAACAAAGGCATATGCAAGCGGGTTTCAAAATAAGGAAGCCACATGAGAGTGCTGGAGCATAAATATCTTTTCGTACCCATCCGTGGTCCACAAAGGAGACATTCATGGACATCTACGGGTCACAGTGGGGAAAGTTGTGGATATCCAAATGTCACAAAAGAGATAGCTGTGGATGCCTATAAAAGTTTTCCATAATTGATTGTACATCAGGTCAATCCTTTCTAGGTTAGTCTGCAGTTGTATTTCTATCAGTGGACCATTATCCTTGTTATAAGAGCCCTAATTTTAGCATAATAAAATCATTCTCATCACTGGTTTTCCTTCTGGGGTTTTTCCAGGGGTATTTACCCAAAAATTCTATTGTTCATGTGTGCTTTATTTGGTTTCCTAGTTTATGCTTTCGCTGCATGATATTGAGTTGAATATTTCAGTAGTATATTATTGTTTTGTGAGATGCTAATATGATTTTAGTAAGGAAATCACTAGATAACAAAGTACCTAGGTGTTGGAGTAAGAATTTCGACACCTATTTCTAAAACTAAAATACATGATACTATTCACTAGATGGAGTCCAATAAATCCCCTATACCATATGGATTCTTTTACCATTTCTACAAAAAATGCTGGAACACTATCAAGTTCGATATTAAACACTCTTCTCTTATTGGAGGTAACACCAATTCTACCTTTTTATCCTTTGTCCCTAAAGAAGTCAACCCATCTTCTTTTTCAATATTCTGACCAATTTCTCTTTGCAATGTCTCTTACAAAATCATTTCAAAAATCATAGAAAACTAGATAAAAATGTTGAAATTACTAATACAACTGAGAGGGGGGGGTGAGTCAATTGTCTTTGAGCTTAAACAATATTAACTCTATTAAAATATTCTTAATCTTTCTTCAAGCGATCATCAACATTATACATCATATGGACAGTAAAAGTAAAAAGCATCAGTCACACATAAGGTATACACAGAGACAGAT
>SNQJ01S0096420.1:61821-84348 GCA_010110895.2 Picea sitchensis | reverse complement strand
TTTCACGAGGAAACCCATAAAGGGAGAAAACCTCTTCTTCTTCGAAATGATAGGTAGTCTTTTAAGTTCTGTACACCATCTTTAATTGAGCACCGACTCAATGTGAGGCTTCTACCTCTGTTTTACAAGCTGCAACTTGTTTGAGAGCACCAACTCTCTGGTTTCTCTAGAATCCACTAGAAGGAAGCACCAACTCCTTGGTTTTTCTAGCACCCACTAGAAGGAAGCACCAACTCCCTATATGTTCCAGCACCAAATGGATGGAAGCACCAACTTCCAGTTACACAGGATCCAACCTGTATAACAGAGAACACTTGTTCTCCCTAGAACCACCCTGCCACCCTAGTTTCTCTGGCTGCAACCAGATGGAAGCTACAACTTCCTGTGTTCAAGCTCCCACTTGAACCTTCGAGGACAAAAATCCTCCCGAGCACCTCCAAAAATCCCTAGAAAATAAATGAACATATAAACATTCAACTACACAGATACATCAATTCTTACCAATCTTTCTTTGTTCTGTACATCTGGTCATCTTCTGACTGTTTCACAATTCATTTCTTCCTCTGTCTGTTCAGCAGGTCTGCTCTGCATCAACTTGTTCTGTCATTCTTCTGTTCTTCAACTTGTTCTGTTATCCTCCTCTGTGTTTCATCTCACACTGCACATATACTCAATCTCATCTTGCGCATCCTCTCATTTTCCTTTTCTTACAGTTTCATTCTTTTCTCATACAGAACAACAACCCTACATAGTGTGTCTCATTTTATTTTATACACACACCCACGGTGGTTCCACTTCCCATTTCCTTAGGCAAAAGAAAGACAACTTTCTGAGCAACTGAAATGCCAACTGAAACGCTAACTGATTTTCAATCACGAGTCTGTTTCACTAACAGATTCGAAACTGAGGAGTTAACTGTGTGAGAGAATAGTAACCCTACGATCAACACTTGATCTGACAGTTCAAATCATTCCACGATTTCTCATATCACAAATTCGACATCCCTGGTGTTCAATGTTCTTGTCACTTACAAATCCGGATCCACGAAATTCCGTAAAGAAGTCGAATCAATGGTCCAGATTTGATCTTGACTCAACAACTGCGATTGAATCACGATTTCGACATTCATGCTACATTGTTTTCTTTGCCTCTCCATGTCGCGATTCGTGAAACTCCGATATGGAGTTAGATCAACGGTCCATATTTGATCTTGACTTGACGGCTGCGATTGAATCACGATTTCGCATTTCTATTGCATTGTTTTATTTTCCTCTTGATGTTGCGATTCACAAAACTTCGATAGGGAGTTGGATCAATGGTCCAGATATGATCTTGCTTCAACAGCTGCGATTAAGTCGCAATTTCGCATATCACAAAATCGACATTCTTGTTGCATTGTTTCTTTGACATCTCCAACACGCGATCCTCGAAACCCCGACATGGACTGGAATCCACGGTCTAGATTCAACCTTAATCTGATGGCTCAGATTACATCATGATATCGGGATTCCTGATGTCAATAATCTTTGACATGTCCAACTCTCGATCCCCGAAATTCCGACAAGGATTGGAATCAACAGTCCAGATTCAACCTTAATCTGACGACTCAGATTACATCGCGATTTTGCATATCGCGATATCGGATTCCTGATGTCAATAATATTTGACATGTCCAACTCTCGATCCCCAAAACTCCGACAGGGAGTCGGATCAATGGTCCACATAACCCCCTGATATGGATGGTCCTCTTGCTTTCAGGATTTGTGAGCCCTCTACTCCTTGCACTTTTAAAGATCGTGCAGGTTTTCCTCGATCCAACAGTGGTCGGACCTGCGCTCAGATCTAACGCTTGATATCTATCCTCCTCTTCAGTGCGCACTCTTCTTGTCTTTATTCGGATCTGATGGCCCTCATGCTGTCGGGAATTTTGGATGGGATCCAACGATCAGAAATGCTTCTCGGGCCTTCGATCATTTTGTCAATGTTGCGTTGCCTTCGATCATTCGATCTTCCTAGACTTATCTTCTATTTTCCTATTGATCATCGCTGCTGTACTTAAGACATATTCACTATTTTACTTGCCATCAATGACAAGCATTCACTTTCTGTCAAATATTTTCCATTCGCTGTGCTGTTATTTTCCATTCACTGTCTGTTAAATATTTTCCAACAAAAAACCCTCCTCTCAAAGATTATTTCTCCCAATCAGGGGGTTTTATGGAAACGACACAACTAATTGACAATATCATTTTGGTGTAAGAAGCTATCCATTCTAGCAAGTCACGGGGAGAGAAGGGGATGATCATAAAACTTGACATGGATAATTCCTTTGACAAGGTTCAACATAGGTTCTTGTTGGACATTTTAACGAAAAAATTGGCTTCAAGGAAAACTTCCTCAGTTGGATTTTGGCTTGCATTAAATTCCCTTGGATTTCCCCCCTAGTTAATGGATGACCCAACTCTTTCTTCCATGCTTCTAGAGGTCTAATATAGGGATGTCTCCTTCCCCCATTCTATATATTATTATGGTTGAGGCTTTAAGATATTCCCTAGAATTTGAAAGGAAATTGAAAAACACAATGGGCATAAAAATTGTTAGAGGAACAAAAAGAATAATCCATTCCCAGTTCGTTGATGATACTCACCTAATCAATGGGGAATGTACAATTATTACCTCTATATCAAAAAATGAAGTGTATTTTTTCACCAAAGCTTTAGGGGGCCTTGTTAACAATGCCCAAAGTCAGATCTATACCTAGAATACCAACCTCAAACTCACTAATGCCATAGTTTGGATCCTTGGGTTCCCTTATGAAGAAAAATCACAGTCCTTCAAATACCTTATAATCCCTCTGTGCCTCCATCACCTCTCTTCTACTTCCTAGCAACCTATCTTGGAAAAATTTAAAACAAAATTCACCTAGTGGGGATCCCATTGGCTAAATCCTATTGGCCACATTGCTTTAATAAACATTGTTCTATGTGCCCTCCCAATTTTATAATTTTCAGCCTTGCTCACCCTTGCCTCCATTAAGATTTCTTTCTCTTTGGAAATTAAACTTTTTCTATGGCAAGGGGGTAAGAATAGTTCTAAAAACTTTCATCCGGTCAGCTAGAATATTGTCAGAGCTTCTAAATCACATGGGAGAATGGTAATCAGGGACCCAACCCTAATGAACATATCCCTAGGAGCCAAAATTCTTTGGAGACTTGTTATAGGAAATAAGGTATGGTGGAAAAAATTCCTTATATGAAAATAAATATCAGGTCTACAATTTATATGCCTTGATGACCTGTCTGACAACCCCTTTGACTCTCAAATATGGTGCCTCCTTAAATCCTCTCTTCCCTTTCTCAAAATAAACTTGACGTGGATTCCAAGGAATGGGAAGATGATAAAAAATTGGCATGACAGTATAATGGGGAAACCCTCCTCCTAGATTATCAAGACCTTCTTCCAATGAAGTGCTAGATAGATCAACAAGAAAAATTCACATTTTATGACATCTCCTCTTGGGCCGTCCGATTTTTCCACTAGTCTGGATCAAACCTAAGCGAGATTCCTGAGTTCCTTCACAAAATATCTCAAACCTTCCTTTATAAAATTCATGGTTGTGCTCCTGATATGTGATTTGATAAAGACTCTTAGGGCTGGGATGAACAATGTTTCTTGGTTAAAAAATGGTATCAAATGCAACTTATGGAAGAAGTGCTTCCTTTTAGATTTGGGTTGTGTCAGTTGATTTGGAATTTAGACGACCTTACAAAATTTAATGATTTATTCTCAACCCTAATGCATGGGAAAATTCTCATGGGGGAGAACCTGATCAAAAGAGGAATTCAAGGCCTCTCCAAGTGTGTGTTTTTCCATTCTTCTTCAAACTCTTCTTCTCACCTCTTCATGGATTGTGTATTTTCTAGGTCAGTTTGGAACACAATTTTGTAGGGAATTGGGTAGAGAGTTTGATGGCCTTCCTCTATAGAAAATTTCCTTTACTTCTAGTTGCAGGATTATATCGGATCCTTTAGTGGAAATCCCATCTTCAAGCGAGTATGGTCTTCCCTATCCAATTTGTTTTGTTGGAAACTATGGCTTTCCTAGAATAAAGGCCTATTTCAGGGAATTGGTTCTTCCAATGAAATTATAGTTTCCAAAGTGATGAGTCTCCTTTTGGAACACTTCAACTCTAGAGCCCTCACTGTTTCTCTTTTAGATCTCTTGATTACTATGAATTTAATAGGTTGCAACAATTTCCTCTTCGGGTGACTCTCTCTTCTCAAGCCCATCATAGATCATCCTAGAAAATTCAACTCACCCCTATCCAGTTATATCAGTGGCTTCAAGACCATGATCATCATACTCTATGTTTTGATGGAGCATCCAAGAAGAACCTTAGGGTGGAAGGTGCAGGAGGGGTTCTCTATGACCCTAGAGGACAAGTTGAATTGACATTCTCCTAAAACCTTGGTATACCATTGAATATCCAGGCTAAGGCTTCCCCCTTATTTCCTGGTCTCACCATTGCAAGAGATTAGGACATCCACACTCTCACCATTCTGGGGGATTGGGAGAATTCCATCAAGCATATTCATATCAACACCTTCCCCAAGGATGTGATATTATACTCTATCTTTTCCATAATTTATAATATAATCCTTGAATTTTCTTAGGTGTAATCATGGCACGTCCTCCACCACTTAAAAACCAAATCATACCATTAATTCAACCTTGAACTTTGGGTTTGGATGGAACTATGCGTATAAATGAAACTTAGGTCCATTTCCCCATTCCCTATCCCTCAATACTCCCTTAACCCTCATCCCTCCCTCTCATAACCTCATCCCCTCATGACCTTTTCACTCTCAACCATCAAGCTCCTTTCCCCAAGCCCTATCCACATGTATCCTCCTTCACACGTTTGAATCCTATCCCTTGTCCCATCTCCTTCAGATGAAACAAGATATTTATGACATCCACAACTTTGTGCAAGTAATGTAGGAAAGGTTGAGTAAAATTTTTGCACAGGTAATAGCAGTCCCAAAGCTCTCCCTCTAACTTTGGAAATTGCTCCAAAGTCTACAATATGATGGAAATGTTATACAGATTCATTTGGAAGGCATGTAGGTGCACCCTTTTAATTGGGGAAGCAACAAGGAAGAGTCAATGGGTTCTGAGGCTGCCTCCTCTCGTGTTCACTCATCTCATACCCCAGACTTCAATTTACCACCTCTCATGCCAGCCATGGATGATATGGGCCCAATGGACAGGTCCCCCTCAACTATAATCTATGCACTGTTTATCTTGGTTATGTTTAGGGGTGTTTTTTAGAATTTACACTCTAAGAACTTCAAAATATGGTTACATGCACAAGTCCTTAGCAAAATTTGTTTTGGAAAAACATAGAAATCTATCTATTGGCTCTGGTAGTCATCATTTTGGAATCTTTGAAATTTTGGAACCTCTTTGTAAAATTGCTGCATTTTAGGCATCCTTTATTAAATACAAATTTACTAGTTACGGTTACAAAAAGAAACTATACAAATTTCCATATATATCCCATTGCAATACTTTATTCACCAAATATTGAGTTTGTTCTACTTCCTAAGTGATTATGGACCATTAAATATTTTAGATCATAATAAAAGTGTGTTTCATGTCATATATCTATAAGTTATTTTTTAAAACATGTAATTGTGTAGCACCACATAAATTTGTGATTGGTATACAATTGTAGTTGAAAATTGAACATGTAAACATATTTATGAGGATGATAACGATTATCATCCATTGAGATCCTTTTTAGTCTCTTAGATCTCAATAAATTGATAAGAAGATAATTGATTTGTTTTAACATTATGTTTCTATGATTGAAATGACTGGAGAGAAACTTTCCTAGCCCTCTTTGGACTTCACAAGTTAACAAGTTATGAAGATCAATGGTGTAAGAAATGTTTGAAATTGAAACCTAGTCTAGGCATATGTAACACATTCTAAGAGAACGTGTATTTCATCCTCCACCTTTTCAGTATCACAATGATTACATATTCCTTTTTCCCATATATGGTGTTTTAAGTCTTGTCCAACACCTAATTTCACTATGAATATCATGAGAGTTTTTCTTATTTTAGCAATGCTAATTTTCTTCTTTAATCTAGTTATAGTAGAAAAATACTTTCGATCTTATAACTTGGGTTTATTGATCTATTTATAGTACATTGACTTTCTCTTATTCTCTATTTCTTTGTTGCACCAAAATTTCACTTTAAATTTAGTTGTGATAGTGCTTTTAACTGTATCTATATTTTGTGAAGTGGCCTCCCCTTTCATACTCCAATGGTTTAGCCAAGAATGAACATCCTTATTCTACCCTGTAATAATCCTTAAGTGACTTTTACTAGAATTTGAAATGATGGTAAGAAGCCTCTTATCCTTCATATTAAATGATAACCATACTCTTTATGAGTGGAATCCTAGCCTCTAAGAGGAGGATTGGATAGGGTATAATGATTTTAATTTTGAGATTATAAATCATAAAATGATTTTGGATTTTCTCAATTTTCCTCTAAGGCTCTCTAGAAATGTTGCAACCCCAAAATTCACAACCATATAAGATAATTGGAACCACAAGTTTTCAAATATGACTTACTTTTCTTTCCAAAACCAAAATTTTGTTTCTTCACATTTCTTTTCAATACCAAAATAAGCTATCCATCCTCCATTAATCCTTTTTTAACACTATACTTCTAATTGAGCTTGTGAAGAAGGTCAACTCCAAGATACTTGTATGAATGAACTTACTCTAAGTTTTTATTGTCATATATATAATTAGGGTAAGTAGTTTTCATGTATTTGATGATCATAACCTTTGTCTTATCTATATCTACTGACAAACCAAAGATACAACAAAATTCATTGACGACTCTTAGTTGCTTGTCAATTTAAGAGGGGATCCTCTAAATAATAATAATATAATAACTTGTATAAATAATAAGGATGATGATTGTCCTAGAAAAGGTAAAGGATGATGAATATCCTAGCCAAGTTAGTTCCATCACAACTTGCTTCTTCCAAACCTACCTCTAACTTGTCAATATAAATGCCAAAATGTGTAGGGGACAAAGGACAACCTTGTTTCACCCCTATATTACAATTAATTTCTTTCTTGTACAACATTTTTTCCATGAAAAAAAGAAAAATATTTGATATTTCATAGGATAAATTAGAATATACATATACTTGTATTGTCGACATTGTCAATGCCAAAGGCTTCTGTTTATTTAATGAAAAAAGATATTTGAATAAAGAGTCCTAAAAGTAAATATGATAGTCATCCTTATGCATTTTTTTACCTTTGGTTGTGCTTTGGAGCATCAAAAATACATTTAGATCATGCCCAAAACTAGGCACAATTGTTTTTTGAATGTAAAGGAACAATAAAAAAACTAGAAGAGAGCACAATGGTTGTTCATAGTTTCAATAAAGAGAGGTAATAAACTATGAAAGAAAATAATCTTTCATATATTCTTGTTTAATCAAAATCCCTTCATGCAAAGATAGNTTTTGAATGTAAAGGAACAATAAAAAAACTAGAAGAGAGCACAATGGTTGTTCATAGTTTCAATAAAGAGAGGTAATAAACTATGAAAGAAAATAATCTTTCATATATTCTTGTTTAATCAAAATCCCTTCATGCAAAGATAGATCATCTTTAGATAATATGTATGTTTTCTTGTTAAATTGACTTTCATGTACAAACTTATTGTTGTAGATATCAACTCAAAATGAACCTTTATTTCTTCTAATATTGTCCATTGGTTATTTCCAGGTACCATATAAAAAATCGTGCGGTCGTTTCTGAAAAAAATGCTAAAAATTTGTTGATTTTAAAATGCTCATAACTTCACTTCTGAGACACCATTTTGGACAGTTTTTTTTTCGAAGTTGGATATTTTTCTGAGAGAAATTAAGTTATCCAATTTTTTTCTACAAATTATGCTAAAAAATTGTATGAATTGAATCTGAAGTGCATAGCCCCATTTTTTGTCTCCTAAGATGCATTCATGACACATGCATGTGGATCCTGAGATGCATGCAAGCATGCCTCGATGTGACACCTAATATTCATGCATGATATCTTCTGCATGCAATTCATAAAATAGATATGAAATGGAGTAGACATCATCTCCAATTAATGGAACAAAAAGTTGTACACATACTTGTGTACTAGAAGGCTCTTCAGAATGAGATGCTTGATCTTTTGATGGATTTTCTCCTGGCTCTATATTTTCAATATCCTACATGCAATCTTCAAAATATTCTTTATTCCTAAATAGAACCTCCAATCTGGTCCATAGTTCGTTTGGAGTTGAATCTTGTGATTCATCATCTACTTGATGATAAATTTTAGGAGAAATAAACAAGTAGATACATCCTATGGCCATATCTTGTCTATTGAGAAATTCATTTTTCTCATCGATGGAATCATGATCTACTTCCATTTCCATGGTTATTTGGTATAAGCCTCTACTTTTGAGAAGCAGTAGAATATTTTTCTTCCACTCCAAATAGTTAGGAGGCATGAGAAGTATTGCCTACGGGTAAAACATAGATTCCATCTTTCCTGCTTCTTTTTTCTATATTCGGTAGCTGCAAAAGAGTACCGGTGATGATACTTACTAGAAGACTATGGTTTTTGATACCATGTAAGATGTGGTGAATACCTGCACATAATATCTAACTATAAAAATAACATGCACAACTTGCAAAGGTGAGGAGAAGAGAAACAAATTGGAGCGAAAGAATAATAAAATGTATTAACCATATTCCACACTCAAAGAGTGAATAATTTACAATATATATAGGCTACATGAGTAACTAATGCGACATAGTGATCTAGAGAGATCTAGACACTCACTGACAAATACTGGAGTGAACTTCCACCTAGTCCTAGTTAACTGATCCATGCAATCATCAATTAACTGAGTCAACACCTCCACTAGTCTAACTAAGTGTAACCGAGTGTAACTTACTCTAAACTGAAGAGAAGCACCCTATTTTGTAGGGGAATATTCTCTATAGATAATGTTCAAGCGTTCTCAGCATTGGACTATCAAACTTAGGAAATTAATTCTAGGTGAGTGTGTAATATCTCCAACACTCACTTGTTCTTAAATGTTATAATGTGTCTTTAGACACCACCTCTTCTTGGAAAGTAGAGGTCCCTGAACTACTAGTTCTTTGGTTCTCTAACATGGTGTGAGGGATATTGGTTTTAAACCTATCCTATTATCTACAATTTTGGAGGCTATCAATTGCATGCACTCCTAATGAGTTGGATCTATCTAGTAGAATGACTTAGTATTTTGACTTGAAGACTTAATTAAGATTTATATTTATAGATCAATATCATGAGTTACAAGAAAGAATGTTTGGTTTTGAATAGACACAATTATGGTATGTGGGTACGTTATTGAAGAGTAAGGAGCTTTGGTTTGTTACAAATACTATGGTTCCATATCTAGTGGATGATCAATAAGAATTTTTCATCGATAGGAAAAGGACAAGGTTGTAGGAGTTATAACAACCTAATTCTCTAGGGATATTTTCTTTCATATGAGTGAAATCAACTGTCCAAATGAAATGTGGAAGAAGATAAAGAATCTCTTGGATAAGATAAATGAAATTCAAGTTATGCACATTGAGAAAAAGTTGTTCTCTCTTAATCCTCAAACTTTAGAAAGAATTAAAGATTATTTGGCTCGTGTGAAGGAGCTTTAATTGAAATTGGGCAAATGCATATCATGTTTCTTGAAGAAGGATGGTTAGTGAATATATTTGAGCTTACTGAACCTAAGGACACCTTATGATGTATTATGTTTTAAATTTTATGCTAGTTGGGGTTCCAGAAAAGAAGATGGTAAGGATTATTCCTTTGACTCTTTTTGTGTTTTGCTAATTAGGGCATAAGAAAAATTCCTTGATTAAGGGAAATTTGAAGTTAAGTAATAGGCCCATTTATTGAAGGGAAACAATTAATAAAACTGTAGAGAAAGAGGTTGAATAGGTAATCAAGAGAAAACATGGGATTTCATTGATTAGACCATTAAGAAGAATCATAAAGATCATACATAAACTGAGAAAGATACGAATAATAAGAGATGACATTGTTGTGGGGAATTAGGACACATGGAGAAGGCTTGTTGGCAGAAGAAAAAAGATCTTGAAGATAAAGTTAAGAATCTTGAAGGAGATGTGGATAGTGGATGTCCAACTGACCTGCAACACCAAATTATAGAAGCTAAGGTAGATAACTATATGTTCTCTAATAGTACTTTTCAAAGTGAGTGGATAGTCGACTCTGGGTTGTACCCATCACATGGCTAAATATGCTTCTTTCTTTCCTCATTTAGTAAGGTTACAAAAAATGAATTGGATATTGATTATGCTCTTGTTGCTGGTGGTTTTGGTAAAATTGAATTTCATAATGGTGTGATCATTGATGTGTATCATATATCTAGTTTGAGTGCCAATTTGTTGTTTGTTTGTACCCCAACTAACTCAGACTAGAAAGAAGGTAGGCTTTTAAATAGATTAGATTGTAGTGAGAGATATGCCTAATAAATATGTTGTTGATGCAAGGCTACTCTTGATACTAAGGAAAAAATGTATAAGTTCTATGGCTTTCCCAAAAAATATCTAGGTCTTGCTACACTCATAGCAAATACCAATGATCAAAGAAAATTTAGCATGGAAGACTTGAACATATAAATTTTTAAAGTATGAAGTGGATGGTAACACATGAAATGGTTACTGGACTACCTAGGGTTGTTCCCTATGATTCTATGTGTGAAGGGTATGTGATTTAAAAGCATCACCAGGGTTCATTTGAAACATGAAGGGTTGGAGAGAAAACACTTACTTGGAACTTGTCCATAACGACCTATGTTCCCTAAATAAGTCATCACTAGTAGGTGTAAGGTATGTTTTGACCTTCATTGATGAATTTAATAGGTATAATTGGGTATATCTCTTGAAAAATAAGGACCAAGTATTTGAAAAATTCAAGGAATTAGGGAATTAGTTGAAACAATGTAGTCAACCTGTGAAATGCTTAATATTTGATAGTGGAGGAGAATATGTGGGTAAGGTATTCAAATATGCTTGTCATAAAATGTTATCTATTGGTAGATATTACTACCTTACACACCTAAATATAATAATGTTGAAATTAATACTCAAACCTTGGTTGAAATGACATGATATTGACTTCAAGCCAAAGGATTATCGGCTAGGTTTTGCACATAAGTTGTCTACTGCTTAAATTATCTTTGGAACTTGATTGCAACCAATGTTGTGTATGATATGAATCCCTTTGGGAAATGGAGAGAGATAAATACCTCAGAATGATTGGATGCATATTTTGGGCTCATCTTCTAGATGATAATAGAAAGAAACTAGACTCTAGGAGTCATGCTAGTATCATGATGGGACACTCTAAAGAATTGAAGGCCTACATGTTGTTCAATCTAGTAAAACAAGAGATTATTTGTAGGATAAATTTTTTCTTTGATGAGAAAACCTTAGGTATTACTCTATTGAATTCCTCTTTTGGATTTTTGAGCAGTGATCCATTGGAAATATTGCATAATTTTAGATTGACTAACTATTACATAGGATTGTTGATTGGACAATTGAATCCTATACTAGAGCTAATTTGTAGTTGACCTTTCAAAGTAGATTCAACCACAAGTTTTGGAACCCATGTTCAGTTTAGTAACAATGATTTTTGTATAGGAATTCCTTCAAAAAAGGTGATTTTTCTTTCCATATGGGCGACTAAGACAAGAAGTTGTTGATGCTGATGTGAAATATGTTAATGACTCAAGGAAGACAATACGTTATTGTGGTAATGTTTTCCTAATGACACGTGTGTTAGAGGCATGTGATCCTCATACATATGCATATGGACATGGTCAACTTGATTGGAAGAATACTATGGATGAAGAGTATCATTCCTTGATGAATATTAAAACACGAGACTTAGTTCTTCAATTGTAAGGAATGAATGTGGTGAAGTGTCGATAGGTCTACAAAACCGGGTTCACATATAAAGCTAGTGTTGAAAGGAATATGACTCATTTGATGGAAAATGTTTTTTCTTAAGAAGAACACATTAACTACATTGAAACCTTTTCCCTAGTTGTAAAGATGAATTTTATTCATTTGATTCTTTCGCTTGCTACTCATTTTGGTTGGGAAGTACATCAAATGGATATCAAAAGTTCTTTCCTACATAGTGATATCACCAAGGATATTTATATGGAGGAACCCCTTGGATTTTAGAAATATGGAAATCTTCTCTGTTGATTGAAGAAATCATTGTATGGTTTGAAACAAGACCCTAGGGAATGGTGTGACAAGAATGATAATTTTCCCCTCAAAATTAAAGTATCTATATTTAACATGAAAATGGTGAAACTTTAATTTTTTCATTATATGTTGATGATTTTGTCATCGATGGAAGTAATGTTGATTTAATTTTGGGTTTGAAGAAACAATTACCAGATAAAATTGAGATGATTGACTTTGGTTTGTTTCATTTCTTTCTAGGCTTACAAATGAATGATTGTATATTTCTATATCAACCTCAATATGTATTGAATATATTACAAAGGTTCAAAATGGAATATTTTAATCCATGTGCTATAATGTACCAATTTTACTCTCTATTGGTATATTTTTGGGATCCTCATATATCTAACTCATATGGAAACATAACATTTCCTTTGTTGTTAGTGTGGTCTCTTGGTTCATGTAGTATCCACGAGAGAGTCACTTGAAGGCTACAAAGAGAATTGTTTATTATATCAAGGGTACCTATAAGCTTGGTAAAAAATATTATTTTCATAATGTGAACTATTGGTCACTATATTGAATCATATTGGGTTGAATATGGATATGACAAGAAGTCTACATTTATATATGTGTTTCATCTTGGCTCTAGACTCATAGTCTGGTCTTGTAAAAAGAAAACAATGTTCTCTCTTTTGACCACATAAGAAAAATATCACGAATCAATTAATGTTTGCATGGAGGTAGTGTGGATTTATAATCTCTTAGGAGAGCTTATATTTCTAATCAAAGAGTTGAATCTAGTGTATTATTATAATAAAAGTGCCATATAGGTAGGCTAAGAATTTGGTTGTTCACAGTAAGACAAAGCATGTGGAGCTTCATGCTCATTATTTGAGGTAGTTGGTACATGATACTATTGTGTCTCTTATCTATTATAGGATAGATGATGGAGTTTTTGATATATTTAAAGATCCTTTATTAGAAGCTAAGTTTGTGAAACTTCACACTATTCTTAGGCTTTGAGAAGCTAAAATTATAGGGGGTTGTTTAGGAAAGAAAATTTGACCTCCTAAATCTTTAGGGAATTGTGTTGATGGGGGAATGTTAAAACAATAGGTTAAGTAGGTTCATCACATATTTGGATATTATAGAGAAGGTTAGTCAACAATCGACAATTGAATAAGGTATTTGAGTGAGTGGTCCAATAAGAATTTGACTAGTCGATCAGGTCATCCATGGTAATTGTTAGAAAAATAGGATCGCAAAGCAATAAAATAAAACAAATGCAGAAATAAAACACATAAGATACACAATACAATAGAGAAAAAATCTATGTGGTTCACCTAGTGTGCGATACGTCCACCAGAGAAATTTCCAGGTTCTTCCTTTATTATTATCCATCAAATGAAGGGATACAACCTACAACACACCCGTTGTAACTTCCTCTTCTTCTCTTATAGTCTCCTCACTCATAATACAATATTCACAATGATACATATCCACAATACATTTCCCTCACAAAAGAGGGTTTCCTTATAGGGAAAAAAACCCTAACATAACTTCTACCATAAGATCTGTGACCTTATAATGAACAGTCCATATTTACTATGAAATTAAAACATGCATTTACAAGGCAATTTTTCCTTTGGGGGATTCTCCCCCGAACTCCCGTCAGGGAAAGCTGTCCCCCCGAACCCCCGTCGGGGGATCGCTTGCCCCTGGACCCCGCAGGGGGGGTAACCACCCCTACACTCCCTATTGAGTTGAGAAAAAAGTATAGATATCCTCCTTATTACTATGGTTTGTGATATGTTCTTGATTGGCTTTTTGATTAATTTGAAGTAATTAGGAAAGAAAATGGTTAAAAAGTCTTTTAGAAATATTATTGAAAGATATTAGATAATTTATGAATTTCGGTTTGAATTGTTTGATTTTATTGCAGAAATGGACAATTATTGTTAACTCAAGATAGTTAAGAAGATCGTGAAGATGCATAGGCCATTGGAGATAAAAGAAATCAGGTGAAAAACAATTTTTAGAAAGATTGACTCTTTATTGTAATCCTCATAAATAGTAAAAGCAATCCTCAGGATCTCTTGATCCTCATGATAGCTTAATTTACTCATGTCATTGTAATATATAAAGGATAGAGAACAATAGAGAACCCCCCCCAAAAAAAAATTCAACCAAGAATTCAGATCTCTGAATTGTTGACATCCTGTACATCAGTCCATTGTAAATGGTTTACCAGTTATGGAATTAATGAAAGCCTTGAGCGTTTTGATCATATTTGCATACTGATTTTTTAGTAGTAGTACCTTCTGAAGACCGTGGGCCCAGTCAGAAGGTGTTACTGTCTCATCTGCAATAGTATCAATTCTATTTCATTTCTGTGATTTAAATTTCCTTGCAATAGTTAAGATCAATTTGTGAGTGTGTTGACTCTTTTATGAATTAGTTATGTTGTTCATTTGAAAAGGATAGATGTTTCATTTAAATATTATTGACTGTTGTTCCATTTCCAATTGTTGTTAGTTTACCGCTTGTGGATTCCTTTCATTTTCTCATACGTTGTTCCTTTTTATCAAATTCGCATTTGCTGTTCCTTTCGTTTAAATCACATTTGTTGTTCCTTCTTTAATATCCATTAATTCACTATTCTTTTCTAGCAAGTTAAATAATCATTGATAGATTGATTCATTAAGTGTTTTCACATATTAAAGTAGTGTTTCTTAGCTAGACGAATTCAACAAATTGATTGATGTTTTGATTCATAGTGTGTTATTGATCAGATTACAATTCTGTTGAGTGAGTTATCAATTTCAGAGTTTTCAATGAGTGAGTGAAGAACTTGATTATTGCAGTAATTTAGATAGACTCAAATTTTCTTTAGCTGAATTATCTACATGATTTAAACTTCTACGACTATCTGCATAGACTTTGCTGGCATTCGTGAAAGAGAAGACGAATCCTCGGTTGATAAATTAATGTTAGACTAAGGTTGTTTTTACAACATCTTTAGAGCCCAACATTTTGGCGTCGTTGCCGGGGAGAATGTCAAAGATAGAATAGGTTTCATCTCTGGAGGATGAGATATTGAAAATGGAAGGTAAGAACATACGTAGGCAACAAGTAAAATGATTGTTCCAACACCTACCTTTGGCTGATGCATATAGGTTATATAGGTGCATAAAATTTGTGTCTGTGTGTATGACTAAGAAGAAATAACCTGAAAAATTAAAACCCCCACAAAAAACTACAAAAGCCCAGGGATCGGTGCCCCCTGGAAGGAGCACTTTCATAGATGAAATCATCCGAAAATATGAATCTCAAGCCTCGGTTGGACCTAAAAAAAGTTCTACCTGAATCCCTCAAGCAACAAATTCACCAACTGCAGCTCATGCTGAGGTTCATAGCGGAACTGAAGGGACTAAACAAAGTTTCCAAAATACACATACTCCACCTCCGAGTCCTTTAAATGAGGGAAATTCCTGTAATTTGAAAGAAGGAGAAGGGGAAACCAGTGGAATTGCTGAGGCAAACCCACCACCACCTGAACCTGGATCTCCTGTGATTCTGATAGGAGAAGGAACACCCGAAATCCTAGATATAGGTAGCGTGATTAAATATCTTAAGGGACCAAGTAATCAACCACCCCGAATAGAAAATCTAGAATAATAAATCCCTGAAGGCTATTGGAATATCTTTGACCAAATGGCACACCAAAATCAACCGCGAACCCAAACTTCCACTTTGGAATATCCTATAGTTGATTCAGTTGTTAATGCCTCAATGAAATCCATTCCATTACATAATCTTCCAACCTTCAACGGATTGATCTCAGAGGACCTTGACGCGTTCTTATTCGAGTTTGATGTCCTGTGTAGAGGTTATGACTACACCTTTGAACCCCCAAAAATGAAGCTATTTCCTTCCACTTTGAAAGGAGAAACTTTACGATGGTTTATGGGATTAGGGGGAGGAACTATAAATTCATGGGATTAAATGAAACAAGCCTTCCTTACGAAATATCAAGACTACTGTAGAACCATGGATTTAAAGGATGAAATATTTAAAATGACTGCAAGAGAAAATGAAACACTAGAAGAATATGTTGAAATATTTCAATATAACTTGCATAGATCACCTTGCGGTAGATTACTAGGTGAGGTACTTAAAGCCGCTCTAATAAAAGGTATGAAGGATGAATTGGTAGAAACATTGAACTTAATGGGAAAAAGGTGATATTTATTAAGAAACATATGATGACGTTTTCCAATTGTGCATCAGGTGTTCACGCAGGAGTTCACGAACAAGATAAGGAATACGAGCTCCCCTCACAAGAATTAGCAACATTACTAGTGGGAGTGTCACCCGAGCAGAAATTGGTAATCTTTTAGAAATTTTTAAAGCAAATATTTTGGGTACTTTGACTACACAATTGGATGTTATGCAAGTTAAACAAAAACAAGCAGAAGAAGAACAATCATTGGCTATATTTTGTCCATGATGCAGGAGGAAACATGGTTCAAGAGAGTGTCCCTTAGATGTGGTTCGAACCTGCACCATCTGTGCCAAAGAACATGCCACAGAGAAGTGCCCATCACTCCTAGGACTAAAAGATTTCTTTAAATAAGCATAAGAGGAAACATAACTAGTATATTTGATGGATCAGCGTCGCCAATGGCAGGCTCGACCCCCAAGTACACTACAAGATCGTTCCTCTTTATTTTCTAGGCAGTATAATCAACAACATAATTCTGGAAACACATGGTAGGGATAACCATTTGCTAATACCACCTGGAAGTCCCAACAATACCCTACTGCACCCTGGCCAAATCAACTAGATGCTAATCCTACCTGGCCTAACTTGAAATACCCTACCCCATTTTGGCAGAATTCAAATAATAACCCCTATCCTTCAAAGTGGACTAACACAACTGCCCAAGCCCCCAATTGGACTCAAAACTGGCAGCGCCTCATGGGACTGACCAATCAACCCATGGGAATGGCTCCTCAAGCTCCATCCACTTTACAAGCTCCACTTCAATTACCCTAGAATGCTCAACCTCAAATGCACCCTCAATTACTAGCTCAACCCAACCCAAATCCTAATAACAGACCAGTCCAACTCATGCAAATTGTTGAGAATTTGGAGGGTGAAACCAACTTTGTAGGGTGCAACAAACTTCGGTTGAGATCAGGGCATGCAATTTCTCCCAAGGAAAGAAAAATTCATTAAGAACAGGAGAATGATATACAACCAACAATAAAACCATCAACTGTGGTTATAACAGAAGAAACAAAACATGGGGAAAACACAGTCGAACAACAAAATCCTGATAAAGACATAATCTCTTCTCCCCTGTTTCCCGAGAGTCTAATGATAGAAAAACCAACTATATATCCTGACTTTGATATCGTCGGGGAACTAAAGAATCTATTTGTTAAAATCCCACTCCTACAGGCTTTGCAAGATCTTCCTATTTATGAAAAAACAATCAAAGAATTATGTTGGAAGAAACCCGGAAAGAAAATTAAGAACCCATCAACCATTCATGTGGTAGGAACTTTGTCCAATCTTATTCTAGGAAAATAGGAGCCAATAAAGTATACAGACCCAGGGAACCCCGTGGTAACAATTCAGATACAGGGTTGTTTTTTTCCAAATACATTGGTAGATTTGGGGGAAGCCATAAATATTTTGACCATCGAGACCTGTAACGTCCTGGGTATCACCTCCTTCGAACCTACTTCAACTATGTTAGAATTGGCTGATAGATCGGTGGTTAAACCAGTGGGCACATTACAAGACATATCAATTTTGGCCGACTCTTGGGAATACCCAATTGATTTTCTAGTTATCAACCCAAGAAGTAGACTCGATGGACACCCATTGATATTGGGACGACCGTGGCTAGAAACAACAGATGCATACATAGGATGTCGCACAGACAACATGACAATTTCTAGAGGAAGTGCCGTAAAGAAACTTATCCTATATCCTCCAGCTAAACCAAGTCTTCCTGTCATACATCAATAGTTGCAACCACCTAGATATCCAGAAGAAAACCTATGATCTCCTCTCACACTAGAAGAAGCTCTTGGGATAAAAAACCAACTAGAAGATGATGTGATCAACAACTTTATTAACATTCCAACTATGGTAAGCAACCCAACATGTCAAATTCTAAAATAGTTTTTAGATAATGAAGCACAGGGAGATCCTTTGGAAGAATTGATGGAGCAACAGATTCCCACTACTGCTGTCCATAACAACATTTCAGTCGAAATAGCACTAGGAAGATTTATGAATATTAATGCCAATTTGAATGAGCAACGACATCAAAAAATTATTCAGATCCTTTCTAAATATCATCAGGCTTTTTCTTGGGAGTATCCTGACATGAAGGGAATTGATCCCCAACTGTGTACACATCATATCTATATTGAGAAATATGCCTGACCCATCTGACAGCCCCAACGAAGATTGAATTCGCATCTCGGGGACGTTGTTGAAGACAAATTATAGAAACTGTTGGATGTAGATTTCATATATCCTATTTCAGACAACTGGTGGGTCTCTCCACTAGTAATCATCCCTAAAAAGAATGGGAAGTGGCGAATCTGTGTAGACTATAGAGAACTCAATAAAGATACCCAGAAGGGCCACTTTCTTTATTGATCAGGTCCTTGATACTTTAGAAGAGAAGCAATTTTTCTCCTTCCTAGATGGCTTTAGCGATTATAATCAGATTCATATTGCTCCGGAAGATCAGGATAAAACTACATTTACATGTCCCTGGGGTACCTTCGCATATCGAGTATTTCCCTTTGGATTATGTAATGATCCAACTACATTCCAGAGAGCTATTTTAAGCATATTTTATGGTTTGATTAATGAAGGAATTGAAGTTTACATGGACGATTTCACCCCTTATGGCACTGACTTTGATCAAGCCTTAAGCAATATGGAGAATGTATTGGAATGATGCACTACTACCAGGCTATGTTTGAGTAATGAGAAATGTCACATGATGATGACTGAAGGTGTGGTACTAGGACACTATGTTTCTGTAGATGGAATCAAGGTAGATCCAACAAAAATAGAGGTAATCCTTAATCTTCCTACACCTCGTACACAAACTGAGGTACGTAGTTTCCTTGGATGTGCAGGGTATTATCACAGATTCATATAATATTTTTCAAGAATAGCTACACCTTTACATGATTTAACTGGTAATGTGGGATTTCAGTGGTCTGATAAGTGTGATGTTTCATTTGCAGAGCTCAAAAGGTTGGTTTCAACAACATCGATGCTGAGAGGACCAAACTGGAAATTACCATTTCACATCTCTTCAAATGCATCGAATATTGCCATAGGTGCTGTCATTGGATAGGAAGAAGACAAGAAACCTTATGCTATTTATTTTATTAGCAAAAATATTACTCCTGCTGAATTAAATTACACAGTAATAGAAAAATAATTTTTATCCGTTATACATGCTATTAATAAATATCTCCACTAAATAACAGGCTATCCAATTATTTTGTATATTGATCATTCTGGTATCAAATATTTAGCTAACAAACCAATTACTAATGGACGTGTTACTCTGTGGTTATTAATATTGCAGGAATTTAACATCACCATCAAGGATTGGCCCGGAAGAGAGAATCTTGTTGCAGATTTCTTGTCTTGTGTACCCAAAACAGATAACTCTTTGACAGTTGAAGACCAGTTTCCAAACGAACACTTGTTCACTGTCACTATTAAGATGCCTTGGTATGTTGATGTGGCGAATTATCTGGAAGCTAGAAAACTACTAGCACACCTGTCGTCGAGAGAAAGGAAACTAATCATTCAACGCAGTGTGTGGTTCACCTGGATTGGTGGATATCTTTTCCACACGGGGTCTGATCTTCAGATCTGAAGATGTGTTAGAGACGATGAAATTTACGATGTCCTAAAGGCATGTCATGATGAGCCCTATGGCAGACATATTGCACACCATATAACTGGGCATAAGGTTTTATAGATGGGATACTATTGGCCCTCAATATTCAAAGATGCGAAGAAGTATGTCCAGGCCTGCAACTACTGTTAGTGGATGGGCTGACCAAGCCAAGCTAATGAAATTCCCCTACAAGCATAAGTGGTGGCCAAAACTTTCGAGAGATGGGCACTGAATTTTGTTGGCCCCTTCAACCCAAAATAAAACCAGAAAGCTTATATATTAGTTGCAACAGACTATATGACCAAGTGGGTAGAAGTAGTGGCCTTTTCAAATGCAACTGAGGAGGCAGTCATTAAGTTTCTCTTTGAATTATTTGTACTCTATGGATTACTCAAGGAAGTAATCACTGACGGAGGATCACAATTTACAACACATAAAATCTTGACCACTTTGCGCTATTATCACATTAAACACAAAGTTACCTCCCCATACCACCCATAGGAAAACAAACAAGTGGAAAGTACCAATAAAGTCTTGGAGGCAATCTTGACAAAAACAGTCTCAACAAACCGTCAAAATTGGGCAGCCGAGCTTCCAAATTCCTTATGGGATTATTGCACAACATGGTGTAACACTATTGGCTACTCTCCTTATCACCTAGTTTTTGGCAAATAACCTATCTTTCCAATTGAGTTTGAGATCAAGACTCTAAGAATTGCCCAGGAAATTGGACTGGATCTTACGGAGGCACACACACAACTCTTACAACAACTCAGTGAGTTAGATGAAGCATGCCTATTCTCCTTTCGGTGCACAACTGTTATTCAGCAACAGAGAGCCAGCTGTCATGATAAGCATATCAAGAAGAAATCCTTCCAGAAAGGTGATTGGGCGCTTCTCTATGATTCCATATTTCAAGATTTTCCTGGGAAATTGAGGACAAGGTGGCTGGGACCGTATGAAATCAATGAATTTTATGATAATGGAACTGTCACTTTAGTTATCGACGACTCTGGTTCTCCTTTTCTAGTAAATGGACATCAGTTATGACTCTACCATCAACCGCTTTCAAAATAATACTTTTTCCAAGAAGTAAGTAATGATCCTACTGTTCAGATTTTAGCTAGTTGGGGAGGTAACCCAACATCTTCAGTTCCATGAAATTGTTGTCTTTCCAACACTGTACATATTGTATATAGTTTTCTTTAAAGATTTGATTGAATTTTTAGGTTTTTATTTTTTCTGGGAAAGTCACTATAGAAATATTTGGAGAATAAAAACCAGCAAATATAATTGTAATGAATATAATTAGCACTCTTTTATGTTCCTTATTCAAACTTCAAAATTGCTCGTGTTTCACTTTGAAAAATATGTCGAATATAAACCTTGTTTTACACAGGAGATGGATATGTCATGTTCCGCAGCAAAAAGTCGGGTGACTGCACTAAAATAATGCACAACTGTAGTAAATATAAAATGAATGCATGCCACTAACAAACCATCCAATACTTCGATCATTTAATAAACCTACCCATAAAAATTGAATGAATTTAGTTGATGACTAATCAATCCTAGATTCGCTAAAACAAAAATGTCTATGGGAGGTTTCCAACTACTTAATTAGATGGTTAAAATTTGAGCATCATTGTTGTCATTCATTCAAATGTAACAAATGTCGTTCCCTTTTTTGTGATTGTTGTTCCCTTTGCAGGTAGTGCCATTCATTTGAACGGAACAATTGTCGTTCACTTTGTTGCAATTGTTGTTCCCTTTGTGGGTAGTGTTGTTCAGTTGAATGGGACAACTGTCGTTCCATTTTGCGAGTCGTATCGTTCATTCAAATGTAATAGTTGTCGTTCCCTTTGTCGTGATTTCTGTTCCTTCTTTCTGTGTAGCGTTGTTCATTCGAAAAGAAACAACTGTTGTTCCTTTTTTGTGGTTTTTCCTATTGTTGTTCCTTTCCTTTGAAAGTAATGATTTTTCACCAACAACACGTCCTTCTGATACGTTTAGCCACTCCTTTGGGTACAGACTTTGTTGGATCATGTTGTCATTGATGCCAATGGTTTGATTGATTGATGTCAAGTGAATTATTTATGTCAAAGGATTGATTGATTGATGATTGATGTAATATAATATGTATTTTCCTTGATGCGAATGCATAGATGAAGATGGATCAATGAGTTGTCATTGATATGATGAAGATGGATCG
>SNQJ01S0096420.1:50190-61811 GCA_010110895.2 Picea sitchensis | reverse complement strand
GGTTAACCCTAAAATAAGGAAAATAGGTTAAGTGACCTAGAAATGGGTTAAGTGACCTAAAAATGGGTTAAGTGACCTAGAGGATGAAAGTATAAATAAGATAGCAATGGTCTGTTGTAGATCATCCTTTTTGTGGATCAATGGAGAGCTTCTTGTGAGAATATCTTCTAGAGTATTGATGGAGAGCTTCTTGAGCATTTTTGGTGTGGAACACCTGAGAATATTTAAGATCTATAGGTGATTGAGGTGACCAAGGATATCTAAGCCTAATTTCAGAAGGAAGGTGAAGAAAACAGGGCCGGAATTGAAGGGAGGATAAATTCTTTTCATGATGCTTTATAAGGTATGTTATTTACAGGTCATCTCACCATTTTTTCTATAACTTTTTTTCTATAATGATTCAGACCATGGGATTGATATTCCATTGAGAAAACATATCCAAGTATCATTGGTAAAAAAATCATCTTGTGGGTTGTTGTATTTTGGGAGTTACACTCTGTGGAAAATAGGGTTTGTGGCTAGTCCTGAAATTAGTCAAACACATGTGTTTCGGGTAAAAACGTTATAACTTCTTCATAACATATCCAAATTTAGTGATACCAAATGTGTTGGTTAGGGTACAGTTTTTAGTATGTTGTGTAATAGTTTCAGATCAATTAAATGAATATGTTGTGCGGAGCATGCTCTACAAGGTCTCTCTCTAGAATAAGCTAGAATTTAGCAAGGTATGCAATTTTTGCTATAACTCCTTTTATGAGAGGTTCCAAGTAGTGTCACCTGGAGGAATTGTATAAAACACACTGAATAAAATTGTGTATCAGTTTAAGATCTTTATTCATTACAGGTACAAAGTTATGATTATTTCAAGTTGGGGTTGTTGACTAATCCAAAACTAGTCATGGTTGAGACAAGTAGTTGATGAGTTGGCACATACATTAGGTGTATAGTTGATGATGTTGGTACATATTGATGAGTCATTGTTGATGATTATTTTACACATTATTGGTATATACTTGGTACATGGTTGGATGCACTTGTTTATGGTACAAGTTGATTACAGGTTGTTTGGCACAGGTTGGTGCATGGTTGATGCACTTGTTTATGTTGACAGATTGATATTTGTTGAGTATTGTTGCCTCATCTCAGTTGGTTATGAGAATGTAATCTGAGTCTTGCATATAGAGATGGTGCTCTTGTAGAGTGGTACTATGTTCAGTTGTTGCTGAAAAACCCCCGTATTGAAGTCCATAATAAAAAGAAAAATTGTACATACATCTTGTGTTCTTTGTGTTCCTTGTGGAGATGATTTGTTGATGATATGTATTCACATATAACTGATTATAAATGACAACAATGAGTAATGAGAAAATGTTGACTGTTAACTAAGGAGTTTTTGTGTAAGAGGGAAGTTTTGGGAAAAAGATCCCCACACTCATTCACCCCCCCCTCTAAGTGTGGTAGTGTGTCCAACAGACTTCACTAACTAATTTTCAATGGAATTACTTCTAATCATCATGATAACGATCTATCATTTTATTTTTGTGGACTATCTAGCATACATTATCAAATTGTTCACGGATAGAGTTTTCTGAATTATCTTAATATTCTTCATCATCTTTAGCCACCATGACTCGTTTCTTTCCCCTATATATATACATACACTTGAATGATAATTTTACTTCACATCATAATAAGGAGTCTAAGGCACATTTTTACTTGGAATTCTTACACTTCTTATGCCATCCCACACTCTTAAGGAGTAGATGAGCCTCCCTTAATAACGCCTAAAAAAAAAAGCAGGGGGAAATAATAATTAAATCTAAAAAGTAAATGACGCAGATGAAGAGAGCTAGCCTCCCATGCTCAGCTCCACTCGCAACACAGGATCGATAAATTTCTCCCTTCTGCTGAGCTGAAGAGGCTCCTTGGATTCCCTCAGGAATCTTCTGCTAAAACCCGATCCACAGGTCCTTCATTCACCTACACGGTCTTCTGCACCTAACCGCGGTTGTCCCCGACTCAGTTTCGGGGTTTGGGGTTTTGTCCTTCTTGATGTCGAGAGTCACTGTCCTCTCGAATCCCTGATCACCGATGAGCCAATTCACCGATGCACGCCCATATGAATTAGCACTCCTGGATATGCTCCTGGTCCACGTGACCTTCCCCTATATGACTGCATCCATATAGCTTCCCATCGGGGTTCCTCCTATCGGAGTTTCAAACTTTCAAATGTCGAAACTCACAAGTCTTTCGGACTCGCGATCTTCCGAATCCCGATGCGCCTTCGCCTAGCTGGCCTCCAGGCTAGATCCTCGGCCCACATGACCAATGTCCCCATGACCACAACCTTACCTCTCGTCGGGGTTTCGGACTTCCAAATGTCCAAATACATATACCCACGGCATCCCCGATCCTTCAAATCCCAATAGGTTGACAACTGGCCCCACACGACGGAGTTTTCTGCCTTCTCTGCTCTGCTGACAGCTGGCCCCCACTATGGCTCCTTCCTCCTTTCGGGGTTTCAGGGTTCGCGATTCTGCAATGCATAAACACCTCGTGCATGGGATCTCCGATATCCCGATCCCCGATATGGGATGCCACTTGTCCTCCTCACCGAATCCTTTGTGGCCCCATGCTACTCTCTTCCTGTTTTCGAGAAATCGCGTTTTGCGATTTCGCGATGTCTGATGTAATTGTTCACGAGACTCGTGAAACTACGAATCCCGATTTATTGATGAAGCCCTCCTGTCAAGCTTCCCTGGTGGCGCTCGATTTCTGCCATGCGTCCTTCTCAAATGGACGGTCTAGATCCTCGTCGGGATTTCAAGACTTGTGATGTCTCGATTTGCACGACCTCGAGAATCCCGATTTCTCGAGTGTCGATATCCCGATGGCTCCACCTCTTATCGGGATTTCTCGTCATGTTCATGAGGACTTAACTCCCTCGCAACTTCTGCAGATCCGACGGATGTCAGCGATCCTGAACCAGATCTAACGACTCAGATCCGTTCTCCTTCCCTGCGCTCCTTCGACTGCTCCCTGGACGCAAACACCAATGATCTAGATCTAATTCCCAGCTGATCTGACGGCTGCTGTTTCTCCCTCCCGAGATTATGCACTTTCTTCTTGCACTTGGAAGAATTCCAAGTCTTCCAAAGGCCTCAACCTTTGTCTGCCCCCTCCTCTTGCAAACTCCGGTCTCTGAGTTTCACCGCGCGTATGAGAACGCTGTCTCTCCTGAGCTTTGGGAACTTTGAACCCTCCAAGGAGTTTCTCAGCCTCTGCACTCCTTGCAGTCAAGACTTTGTGCATAAAAGTGCTCGTCCTCCTGAGCTTGTTCCTTCTTCCGAATCCTTGAAGGATTCTTGGACTTCTGCGCCTTTGTAGAGTCTTCTCATGCACACGCTGGTGCTGCCCCTTATGAACTTCTACAAACGATTAGAAACCTAAGGGATTTTGTCTTTCCTCCTTCTCCCACTGATGGAGAATAAAGTGCCTTTCATCCTGTTCTTCACTCTAGCAACCCCTTGCTGAGTTTTTCTGGGTGTTCAGCAACCCTGAGAAGGTTCCCTCAGTGGAGCCTTCCTCACTTCTGGAACTAAAAGAGTTCTTTTCTTCTTGTGCCTACCTGCACACAGTCTCAATGCCCACCTGGCAGAGTTTCCCTTTCACAGAACGTTCAACAGTTCTGTCTTCTTCTCCTGTGCACCTATGCACTCACTCAATGCCCACCTGGCAGAGCTCTCAGAATCCTCAGTGGTTCTGCTTCTTCCGTCTGAACTCACAGCTAAGTTCTCCTTTCGTGCACTCCCTGCACTTGCTCAATGCCCACCTGGAAGAGATTCACAGACCTCCTCAGAGATTCTATTTTCTTCAAACTCTCAACAAATTTCTTCCTCAAATGCACCTTGTGCCTATGCTCAATGCCCACTTGGCAGAGCTTCACATAATCGTCAATGATTCTGTCTGCAACTGTGTTCTCATACACAGCCTTGCCTCATGAGGTGTTCAACAACCTCAAAGGTCTTTTTCTTCTGAGTTGTTGACTCCAGCTCCTGTGCCGCAACACATCTCTGTCTGACCCCGCAGAGTTCAGAAGTGCATCAATGCATCGGTATTCAGAGTCCACAACACTCTGTCACACCCTTCTGGCATGAAACCTCAAAGACCCTCAACTGAAATCAAACAAACTCCCTGTAAACGTACAAACACAACATACATTTACAACATACATAGAGAACACACACATACATCCACAGAACACACAGTAATGCAGGAAAAACTGCTCTTTTGTATTAAAATGGCAAATGCATGTAATTACAAGGTGTTCTCGAGCTCTCTCTGGCTCTACTCATCTCAATCCTTACTAACTCTCTACAACAACTACTTCCTAAAATGAGATCTGAAAATCTCTTTTACCTGAGGGGGCTCTTTGAGCTCTTCCCTCCAACCTACCTACCCTATTCAATTACATTGAATGGGCTGTCTAGTCCACTATCTAAATCTAGATCTCAGCCATTACAAATATTAATGGCCTCTCTTATCTACAACCTGCACAAAGGCACGGCTTCCTAGCTGAACAACTTAAACATTTAATTACATTAAATTCAAATTTCAAATGAGGATTGTGCCTCTCTTCAGCTTGAATGCATGCGCTCGACGTGGCTGACTGGCTGACGTGGAGAGATGCTATTGCATCAGTAAACATATCCCAAAAAGGATAGGGGGTCTCATCATGAGCCAAACTACCATGATCATAAGAGATTAACATAAGTGACATTCCCACTATGGCTACCACACCAAGGAAATGGCCTTTGGAATTTAAGGTCAAAGGAAAAGAGGTCTCATTACGAGCCATCTTGTTCACTTAGGTTACGATCTAGTGAGTGACATTGTCATTATCTGGATACCAAACTAGGATAGTGGCCTTTTTGGGAAAAGACTATTTAAACTATTTATTGAGGACACTAGCTCATCTATGGGTTAAAAGGAAACCTTGTCAAGGCTATGGACGCTTGATGGAAGTAGTGGCTCTGCCTGTGGTATGAAAGTTTATCCTAAATACACTAAGTTTTTTTGTGTGTTCCTAGATTTATTTTCTTAAAAAAAGGGGGCTATCATTCTGGTTATATTTAACACAAGGGAAAGTAACAAAGTTATGACATGTGGAATATTTATAAAAACGTGAAAAAATTTAGACTACTCAAAATATTCTTCCTTAAACATATTTGAACATGGGTATTTGAACTTGTACTTCCCACAAAAAGGTGTGATTACCATTCATGATTAACATTAAAGTGCTTTGAAAGTTATTAATGATTGTTCTCCCAACGACGACAATGTAGTAATTATCCTTCACTTGAACTGACCACCATCATTACGCTCTCACATATCGACGGTCAAGGTCGACCTTTTAATTTATCAGGGGGTGGATTTTCTGCATGATTATCGACAGATCATAATGATTACAATTAATGGGAAAATTTGTATTTCTATATACATTTGTTGTTCTATAATTTTTACCATTTCTAGTAATATTTTCTCACAGGTTGGTCTAACTAAGTTTGCAGTCGGGAACGATAGCTGTGCTGACTTGTTTACAGAAGACATGGGAGGCTGAAGCATCTGTCGAGAGCCCACATTACCGCAAGTAACTGACCAAGCAAGGGAAATTTTACATCGTCTGGGATGGAAAATATACTTCAACAGATTGCAGGGATTCAACATAAATATCACACTAGAATTTATCCAAAACTTACAGAGGGGAGTCTCAGTAATTCGAGACATACAAATTCTGGTTGTTGATGCAATTATAGTTGAGGTAAAAGGCCTCCCAAACAAAGGAGCACAGTGGACCAGGAAATACACAACACTCAAGGAGGTTGTGGATTCCTTCGTGGAACCAGGAGAAGAATTCGACAAAAAGGGTGAAGGACTCAACCCCACTTCTCTCAACGAACCATGGAGGGAGGTAGCAGGAGTGATACAGAGATATATCACATGTGACGAGCGATACGATGTGGTGAGACTGTTCCACCTCAAAATTATGGCAACACTAAAACAAAGGTCAATGATAAATTTACCATTCTTTTTAAATGCCATGCTGCATGAAGTTGCTGCAAGGACCCAAAAGGCCAAAGACCCTGCCAATGTAATTAGTCACTACGAGTTAGTAAAATTAATAGTAAATAGGGCCTTGAACCATACAAAAATAACTTTGGGAGACTTAATTGAGCCCGATATCCCCCTACAAATTGAACAACATGAAATTCCCCCACAGGGAATTGAGGCAACCCAGGTAGAAGGAGACAGTGCCCAAATTGAAATTCTAGTGCCCCATCCTGAAATGGAATCAGACCCCATCCAGCTGGCAGAAAATCAGACCATATAGGAAGAAACATCAAAGAAGAAGAGACAAAGGACAATTTATGTTCCTGAAACCTCCACTGTGAAAATAAAGAGTAAAAAGACAGTACAACTTGAAAACACTCAAGAAATTGTGCAGAAAGAACAAACATCACATGAAACCCCTGCAAAAAAACAAGATGATTTCTTCAGAAGCTATGAGGAAGAGATGGCCCAAGTATTGAGAAATTTAGGAATATATCTTACTAAAAATTTATATAGGTCTGGAGAACCCCAAGCTCCAACTTCTTCTCATTCAAACCCTGTCATTGATCTTCCTGATATGGATATGCCATCTCCTGAAAGAACATAACAACTAGAACCTCACATTGAGGTAAATAGTCCTTTAGAACAATCAGATCACCCAAACGACACAGGGAAGTAGTTACCAGTTGATCAAGGTGGGGAAGGCCTTGAAATTCCCCATAGATAGGAAGAAACAACTTGCAAAGGCAACAACAAAATTAGAAAATTAAAACATGAAAAAAAGATATCGAGGAAAAGGGTTAAGAAAATAAAAGTATTAAAACAAAAAGTTGTTATATTGAAAGAAACAATTAGACAACTTAGGAAGCAGTTGGAACAAGCTGACAAATCCCATGAAAAAAATAAATCTAAGAGGGCTAGAGGACAGGGAAGAAAACCACTTCCCAGAAGGACAATTCACACCAATTCTGTGGGAACACAAACATAAATGCATGCTCCTTTGGAAATAATTGAAACAAGAACCCATAAAGATGCTCCAACAACAAAAGAGGCAACTATTCAGACTAAAGAAGAATTTCATTCCCTTGAACATGAGGCCATTATTAGCAGGTTGGAAGCAGAATTGGTACAATCCCAACAAACCCTAAATCAATGCGGAAGTGAAATGGTAACAGTATCAGAACATTAGAAAGTTGTCAAACAACTTCAATCCATGTCACCAACAGATAATGGGACCTTTGATGAGCTCAACAGAGCTAAAGAAAAATGTGAAAAAGGTACAGGGCCAACTTGATGGAGCCTTGGAGCAGATCAAAGAAATTTTCTCCGTTTATTATGATATAGTAGCTTGCAGATCCCCTGCTACTAATTACACCTTATTTCTATTAGAACATTATCTCTTGCTAAGAGTGAAAGCTAGTAGAGCAGGCAAACCTTTTGAGTTTACCACTGTGTATAATTTTGTTTCATGTTTTAAAGAACAAGAGGATGGAGTACAATACTTTCTGTGTGAACTATACCTTCACAACTTCATCCTAGGAGAAAATAGAAAATAGAACCCCAATCCTTTCACTGGGAACATACAGTTTCAAGCATTTTTGTTTTTTGCCAAAAACCAAACCAGGTGTGCTAAAGCACATAAGGTTTTCATGAAAAGAGAGATTGGAATAGACCTATGGATCGGAGGGGAACCCCCTAAATCCTTGGACACCATTATGAAAGATAGAACATTCATGAAGAGGGAGAAGGTTGTAGAATCTTTGGCCCCCATCCATAGGCATGTTGTACATTTAGGGCTACAGTGCTTTAGAGAGCTTAAAGAAGAATCCCTTTCTGCTGCCAAATCAAGATGGAATGTCTCTTTGAATGAAGTTAAGAACATGGAACCATTTGGTTTCATAAATTTTCATGCAGCCACCTTCAGGTTAGAGAATTATTCCAGAATGATCCTAGATGAAGGGCCTTCTTGGATTGGATGCAGGTACAATCCTCCCATTATTTGGTATCCTCCAGAGGGTTATCAGATTAATTATGGAATTCATAAGAAGGAGGAAGATGTTGCTTTTGAAGAGCTTAAAGGTAAGAATGGGTTTGGGAGGCCTAGAGAAAATACCTCTCCTCCCTTCAACATCACTTCTTTACATGTAAACTCTCTGATTACATGAGGACATGCAAAAAGGTAAGCTGGGGGGTATGTTGAGTTGAGAAAAAGGTACAAATATCCTCCTTATTACTATGGTTTGTGATATGTTCTTGATTGAATTCTCGATTAATTTGAAGTAATTAGGAAAGAAAATGGTTAAAAAGTCTTTTAGAAATATTATTGAATGATATTAGATAATTTCTAAATTTTGGTTTGAATTGTTTGATTTTATTGCAAAAATGAACAATTATTGTTAACTCAAGATTAAGAAGATCGTGAATATGCATAGGCCATTGGAGATCGAAGAAATCAAGCTCAAAACAATTTTTAGGAAGATTGACTCTTTATATTAATCTTCATAAATAGTAAAAGAAATCCTGAGGATCTCTCAATCCTCACAATATCTTAATTTACTCATGTCATTGTAATATATACAGGATAGTGAACAATAGAGAAAAACCAAAAATAAATAAATTCAACCAAGCATTTGGATCTATGAATTGTTGACATCCTGTACAACAATCCATTGTAAATGATTTACCAGTTATGGAATTAATGAAATCCTTGAGCGTTTTGATCATCTTTGCGTACTGAGTTTTTAGTAGCAGTACCTTTTGAAAACCGTGGGCCCAGTCAGAAGGAGTTACTGTCTCATCTGTAATCATATCAATTCTATTTCATTTTTGTGATTTAAATTTCCTTGCAACAGTTAAGATAAATTCGTGAGTGTGTTGATTCTTTTATGAATTAATTATGTTGTTCATTTGCAGAGGATATATGTTTCATTTAAATATTATTGATTTTTGTTCCATTTCCAATTGCTGTTAGTTTATCGCTTGTGGATTCCTTTCATTTTCGCATACACTCTTCCTTTTTATCAAATTCTCATTTGTTGTTCCTTTCGCTTAATTTGCATTTGTTGCTCCTTTCGTTTAAATCACATTTATTGTTCCTTCTTTAATATCCAGTAATTCATTGTTCTTTTCCAGTAGGTTAAATAATCATTGATAGATTGATTCATTAAGTGTTTTCATAGATTAAATTACTGTCTCTTAGCTAGATGAATTCAACAAATTGATTTATGTTTTGATTCACAGTGTGTTATTGATCAGCTTACAATTTTGTTGAGTGAGTTATCAGTTTCGGAGTTTTCAATGAATGAGTGAATAACTTGATTATTGCAGTAATTTAGATAGACTCAGATTTGATTTAGCTGAATTATCTACATGATTTAAACCTCTACGACTATATTCATAGACTTTGTTGACATTCTTGAAAGAGAAGACGAATCCTCAGTTGATAAATTAATGTCAGACTAAGGTTGTTTTTAGGACATCTTTAGAGCCCAACACTCCCCTGCATGGAGGAGTGTACATTCTTCTGGGGTGTAAAGTCTTCATGGGGTATAAACATGGCTGAAAACAAAGACCTCTGAATCAGGAATATAATCAGGCTCCACAACCAACAATTTGACTAGTGTAGGTTAAGAAAGTTAAGATGATAAAATGTAGGAGACCCTGATGCTTTATTGTTTGTGTTTGAAGTCCTCTATATAAATTATGAATACAAGAATGATGCCCAAAATATATAACTATTTCTATCCACCTTGAAGGAGATAATAATTTGTTGGTTCTTGAATTTTGATGGGAATAACATTTGTACTTGGGAGCAACTAAATGAAACCTTTTTAAATAAATACTAGGAATATTGCAAATCTGGAGATACTGGAGATCATATTTTTCTAATGACCAAAGAGAAGATGATTCATTAAAGGCTTATGATGAAAGATTCCAATTCAATTACAAGAGGGAAACCAATTATATATTAGATCAAGAATCCCTCTAGTTGATGATCCTAAAAGGTGTTAGAGAAGAATGGATGGAACCTTGAGTTTGATTGTATTTAGGGACATCTCTCATCTTTCTTATGATGAGATAAGAAAGGTTATCAAAAATTTCTCAAGGGATGCTACATGGAAGAGTAAGAACCATAGAGGGATTGTTGCATGGTCTTCAAGGATAACAACTACGATAACCAAGATAGAAATTAGCAATTTGCTGGAACATATGAAGAGATACATTCTAATTTCATTGGCCATGCTTTTGGACACCGTCCAAGTCAATAAGAAACAAGAGGAGTTCGAGAAGGATTTGGCATTTTTATGTCCAAAGTGTACAAAGAATCATTCTTTTCATGAATGTCCATTAAACAATGTGACGATACATAGCATTTGTGAGGAGAATCACATCACAAGATACTGCCCATCATTTCCTAGCTTGAAATTTGTGTACCGAGGAGGCAAGGATTACCCATCAACCAAAGGAGGCAAGGATTGCCATGGAAAATAATTCAATGTATTATTTATGAACACCCTCAATACTTTAATTTTGGTTGGGATAATTAAATGAACCATGTCCCCCCCCACAAATTAGTATCCTCCAACTCAACAATAATGGCACTTTCAAACACCTCAAGGCCATCCAATGCCATTGTTCCAATACAAAAAACAATAACAACCACAATGGAATATTTATAGTAGCCTTGGAGACCTCAACAATGTTGGACACAACAACAACAACAACAGCAACAACAACAACAACAACAACAGCAACAACAACAACAACATTTATTGCTACCTCCTTAGTGAAACAACAACCAACAACCCCCCAAAAAAGCCATAAATACACACCCAAAATGCACCAAACCCTAATAATGAACCAATCCAACTGGTATGTAATAATGAGATAGTAAACTATCCAACTTACTTGATGAATCATGTGCATTGTAATGAGATCCGCCTTCACTTAGGAAGATTGGTAGCTTACCCTTCACCACCCATAATAATAGATCAAACTGGAAAACCAAATATTTAGAATGCATCACCCATATACCAAGACCAACCCAAATAAATTTCTCCACAATAAAATAAGAAAGGAAATCCACCTTTTCTAGAGAGGCTTGTATAAATCAAGAAACTTCCCCAACGCAACAATAGAAATATAATCTATGTTTCAAAATTGCACTTATCTAGGCTACCAACGATGTTCCTATCTACAATAGGGTTACGAGGGAATTTTTCTTTAAGAAACTTGAGAGAAAGAGGAATGATCCTCAGACTATCCAAGTAGTAAGGTAGTAGTAAGTAGTAAGTTAGGGGATAATTTCACCACTCCCAAATATTCTGATCAAGGAATCCTTATAATATATGTCCATATACTTAATTTCTTGATTGAAAACACCTTAATTATCTTACGAGCAACTATAAATGTGTTGATCAAGGAAACAATGGACAATTTAAACCTCCAAATGTTATAGAGACAAACTCCCACTATTCGCTAGGTGGACAATAGGTCCACTATCAAGCACA
>SNQJ01S0096420.1:0-30196 GCA_010110895.2 Picea sitchensis | reverse complement strand
AAGCAAGTTGTTTCATATAAGGGTAATCATGCGACACACTAAGATAGACACATTAATCGACAGTGGATCTCAATCTAATCTAATCTCAGAAGAATTGGTTAAGAAAATGGGATTAAAAACACAAACTCATCATAAGCCTTACAGACTTAAATGGATAAGCAATCATCATCAGATGCAAATAACAAAGTAGTGCACAATCAAATTTGCAATTTCATCTAAGTATGTGGACGAAGTAACTTGTGATGTTGTGTCGTTAAAGGAATGTGGAATGGTCTTAGGTAGTCTGTACTTGTATGATCTTAAGGCAATCTTCTACAAAACAAAGAATCAATATCAATTCACTAAAGTAGGTCATGATTATGTGGTTCATGCTCATCATGTTAAAGCAAGTAAAACACTTCAAACAAGGGAACAATTAACGAAGGCAATGCAAGTAAGCAACAAACCACTAATTGTTTCAAATGAAGTAATAGATCTTAAGCAAGAACAAGACATGGTTGTTGAATGGAAAATCAATCATAAGTTGCTTCAAGATAAGCTCATGTCGTGCAAATATTTCAAGTATATCAGTACATTTGCAGTCGTCTTTTTGATGCTGTCATTAGCAATGTTTTCTACATGGATGATAGTGGCTTCAGTAAGATGTAACAGGTTTGCAATGGCTAACAATATACTGTCAGTTGTCATGATTGTGTTACAATTGATCTTGATGAGACAGGTGCATAGGACAGAGTTCAGAGACAGAGAGCAAGCCGGGTGGTCTATCCCGAGCTTGTTGACTGGTCAGTAACCTTTTGGGGACCAAAAGGTCTTTTTGTGGGGAGGTGTGATCCGAAATCGGATCCAGAAGCCTGATAGGGTTTGGAAAATGCTCAAAAATGAAAGTGCTCAGAATGTGACGAAACCTATTCCATTTCATCCGTCTCGTTTTTCTGATTCCGGTGGTATATTTACTTTGTCAAACGGGCTCCGTATGGAGAATATATCGCGTTCTGTCCAAAAAGTCAAACATGCAAAAAAAATGATGACTGTGCAGTCCGGACAGTCTGTACGGACGCTGACGTGGCAGGTCCATACAACGACACATGGCGGCTCCAGGGAGTGACATGTGGCATGCATTTTTGGTCGATTTGGCATACGGTTGGACGTATCCGGAGGTGACACGTGTCACCACTGAAAGGGTGACACGTGGCACGGGTGACGTGGCAGGCTGACAGGGCAGGCTGACTGGGCAGTACGACAGTTCGACATGTGGTAGATGTGGATGAATCATAATTTGACATGTGGTGTGTTTTGGTTGGTTGGAAAGGTGCCACGTGGCCCAGTCAAGGGCTGCCACATGGTACCCCGTCATTGGTTTGATGGTTTCTATGTAAAATTTGGTTTTGGCGTGGCCGGGGGTCGAACCTGCGAACTCCGGTGGGCGAAAGGACTGGCAGAACGGGTAGCCACCCGGGTGGCCATTAGTACTTGTAAACTATATGGTGTAAATTATATTTAAAATCGTTTGAAGTTTTCGTCGGTGGGGGTAAGGGTCGGGGCCTACCCCAGCCCGCGGGCATATTGTATGTTATATGACCAACGCCTACATCTCACGGTTATATGCCCACACCACGGTTGCATTGATATGCCATATGAATTGACGGAAGCACGGGATGCGTGGATAGGAATAGCCCCCGGATCTCGGGAGTTTACCACAGGACTCGGAGCTAAACCGACAGAGCGCGTGGGAGGTTGGAACCGTAAGCCCACAGGTCCTATGTATGCGCCAACAAGACCGAGGGCCAGTGCGAAAGGGGGGGGCAGCGCATAGCGCATGGCCACATGGCCCCCCATACGACCGTTCCAGAGGGCGCTCGCACGGGAATCTGGGGCCTATGCCCAATAAAACTTTATGTAGTGGGTTTTTATGCTATTTTTGGGTTTTTTGTGGTAACAATTACTAATTTTAGCTGATTCTCTCCATTTTGGGGGGATATTGGGCATTTTTGGAGGCCAAATTCTTGGAGGAAGTTGGAGCTGAGAAACCAACTTCAAGGCTATATAAACTAGGCCTGTTTGAGGCCATTAGAGGGCAGTCAGAGCAGAGTTATGCTGAAGAAAAGCCAAGCCAAAGTCAGTTTGATGCAGAGAAGCTTTTGAGGAGGAGACGTTGTCGAATCATTTATGGGAGCTCCAGACGTCTGTTTTGAGTGCCGTTTTCTTTGCAGGGTTCTAGATATCTGGGAGAACATGACCAGATCAGTCTTGTAGCCATTTGGCATTGCAGCGATGTACTTTTGAGCATTTGAACAGAAATAAAGAAGCCTCCCCCACAGAGAAAAGGCCCGGAGACGTAGGCAAAAGTTGTGCCGAAATCCGTTATCAATCTGCGTTCTTATGGTTTGTTGTCTATTATTCATTTCAGATCTTCATATGTGTATATGGATATTATAATTCCACTTCTTTCCTCATTCTTTCACTAAGTTTCTCAAATGGTTAATTAAAGCATGCAAAATTAAAACTCAACCATAGTCATTTAAAAGATCCTACAGATCATTAGTTGTTAGCATAGGATAGAATAGTCTCTGATCTTTCATTTCATGTTCTTGGATCTCCGTTGTGGAAAAATTTCCCCCGCAGATAGGTGAAACCCCCCTTGGATCAAAACTCCTTTGATCCAAGACAGAAGGTAACAAATGGTTCTGTAATTTCCCCTTAAATCTATTCTATGTGGCCACAAACAAAATGAGAAGAGAAGATGAGAGAATGGGATAGATGATATATCTCCTTTCAATCGGTTGTCCTCACTGATCCATCCCTTCATATTAATGTCTAATCTCTCGGTGCAATAGAAATTCTGCAAGGGACAAGACAACACTTCCTTCTTCCATAATACACTATTAGGAAAAATAGATCTATCTATATTCAACTAAGAAAAAATAGGCATGCATACAATAAGAAATGTAGGCATGAGGGGAATAGTCCAAGTTATATTATAAGGAGAGAAATAAAGCACTTACAACTTTGGTGTTGATGTTGTAATATCTCCTCCAAGCTCTCCTTTCCAACACTTTGAATGTTACAAGATTAGAAGTATGAAACAAATTATTCCTCCCCTTTCACCCAAGAATGGATTTCATTATATAGGAGTTGAGGTATAACAACCATAACATAATTTGAAGAGAGGATAGGATCAAATGTGGAATTGGTTGAACATAAAATATTGACCTTGCATTGGATAGATGGTAGCTTGAAAAAACCTCTAACCAACTGAAACCTCCCAGAAAAACCTCTCAAAATAAGGTATGATGGTTGTAACCACTTCATTTCCCCCCAAGAACTTAGCACAGGGTGATATTATCGATCCCCTATAACTGGGAAGAGGGGGATAATGGGGTTTCATCCCCCTATCCATGGGTCACGAGGCGATGAATCTCCAAAAAGGACAAAAACTCAAGGTGAAAGACAATATTTCGACCTCAAAATGATAGGTTTCCCCTCCAACATATCTAGGGAATATGAAAAATATTCCCACATGGTGATGAAATTGCGACACTTGAGTGTGACACTTAAGTGAAACACTTAGTAATGTGACAAATATATGTGTAACAAATTCCCCTTAAATTGTGAGGTCATAAGAAAAGTTGATGGCCAAAACACTTTATAAAAATATGCATGTAAGGTTGATGTAATAGGAGAGTCCAACGGAAGTGCAAACAAACATCAAATAATATATATGTATCATCCCCGATGTAGGCATACCCATGCTTGGACTAAACTAACTCAAAGCATGGTCGTTGACCAATACACTGCAGATCCATGAAAGTACTGACTAAGGATATGGCCACCAAAGATACAATGTGGATCCATACCTCCATGACACCATCATGTTGTAGCCATGAAAGAATACAGAATGGAGCTACGATATGACAAAAACATAGCCATGGACCAATACAAAGTGGATATATGTGGCAACATATATATCAGTGAGATTTATAGCATGATGGCCATACTAGAATCTTCTAAGTACTCAAATAATCTCCATTGCAACCTGAGTGAGGAACATAATAGAGGTGGGTTCTTGAGGGGTTCCTAGGGTCTTTTTCCCAATCCCGAAATTGTACGATTATAGTCACATGAATAGATATATTGATTTCAAACATGGTAGAAACCACTTGATTACTGATCATTGATGTATACCGTTAACAAGTGCGATGGAAATCACCAATGATGACAATGACTCTCAAGGTAGCCTAGTACATTCTAGAAAATTTGAATAAATGAACTGAAGTCAAACATTTGTTGAATCATTCTATCAAAGGAAAATGATGTAAAACTATTGTCGAAAGTGAGGAGACCTACCATTGGGGCATGCAGGTTCCAAGGTACTAAATGGTTTCTAAGTCTAATTCCCAAATAATGTGTTGAAGTCGACATGAATAGACTCATCGAAGGAGGGCTAGGATGTGTGCTCCATCATCGACAAGAAATTGACACAGGAAAATGATGTAATATAATATACCAAATGAGCACAAAAAGACACAAGGATGAAGGTTTGTAATAATGCAGAGTGGTTGATTTGTGATGAAACTTCCCTTGAACATTGTGAGGCATGGCAAATGACTTGGAAACATTGATTCGATGAGATATAGACCAAAACATGGTGCGACGATAACTGGGGCACTCTTATAGTCCTAGGAGTATAAAAACTCATAGGATTATTATGTCTAAGAGAAAATAAAATTACCCAACTGTAATACAAGACACAAACAAGTGTCATGTTCAAGGGTGACAACAAACAACTGCCATAATGTTTTCCAAAAAACTAACCCACTTCCCTCAAATTCCCCCCCACCATGAAATATGAGTACCTCTTTGTTTTTTAATGAGATTGAGGAGGATAAAACATGCTCTATACAACTCATCTTTGATGAGTCCCTCATCACATGTTTTTAACAAACCTAAAGAAGTAGAGGTTTGGTCCTATATGGGTCCTTTAATGTATAATTTTATGAGCCTAAAGAAGATAAAATCAGTGGTATTTTCACATTTAGAGAGTATGAAAAGAACTTAAAGGAGACTCCAAGAGTGTTCTTTTTAGTAAATTTAGTCCCCCGAGCCCAAACATGTTTAAAACAATACAAGGAATAACTCTTCTAGGCAAGGTTGACTAGAGTATTCATTTTTCGTAATTAGTCCATCCGGTCTGAAAAGGTTTAAACTTACACCGAATAGATGTCCTTTCAAATCATTTTAACGAGTGTGAAAGGAAACAAGCTCGCTCAAAAATCTTCCCATGTTTATATAGTCTGATAATAGATTAAAGGAGACTCCAAAGAGTTCATTTTTCATATAGTTTTTACGAGCCCGAAAAATTGATAAAAGTATACTCGCTAACTTATTATTATGTATTTACGAGCACGAGAAAGAACAAATACTAAACTCATATAGAGAGAATGAGTGGCATGCAACTAAGTTCCAATGGGTGGAACAAATCCTAAGTAATGACTACAATACGACGTAGCAAGCAAGCATGGCATGCGAGGACCAGTCACAACAACATTTCTCTCTAGAGGGTAACTACAAAATGGGAGCAACGTGATGTGAACGACTAACACCAAGCATAATTGCAATGGACATAAGCAAGTGAGACGAAAAATAAAAATGAATTAGTACCAAGCGTAACCATTAAGTAGATAGTAAGATGTCTTCTTCATTTTTTAAGGACCTTGAAACAAAGAATGAACTATGCTTGAAGTGTCTGCTTCATGTTTTAACGATCTTGAAACAGAGAATGAAATTGTGCTCGGGGTTGGTTTCATTTTTTAATGAGCTTGAAATAAAAAATGAACTATGCTCAGAATGATACTCATTGACATGTTTCTTCCCCAGTGGAGTTTCCGATATTTGTTGTGGAAATTTTTCCCCCGCAGACAGGTGAAACCCCCCTTGGATCAAGACTCCTTTGATCCAAGAAGAAGGTAACAAATGGTTCCCTACTTTCCCCTTAAATATATTATATATTCGCACGAAAATAATGAGAAGAGAATATGAGATAATGGGATAGATGACCTACCTCCTTTCATTCAGTTGTACTCACTACTCCATCTCTTGATCTTAATGTCCAAGCTCCCAGTGCAATAGAAATCCTACAAGGGATAAAACAACACTTATTTATTCCACAATATACTGTTAGGAAAAATAGATCTATCTATATTGAACTAATAAAAAATAGACATGCATACAATAAGAAACATAGACATGAGGGGAATATGCCAAGTTATATTATAAGGAGAGCAATAAAGCACTTACAACTTTGGTGTTGATGTTGTAATAGCTCCTCCAAGATCTCCTTTCCAACCCTTTGAATGTTACAAGATCATAAGTATGATACTCTAAAATTCTTCCTCCCCTTTCACCCAAGAATGGATTTCATTATATAGGAGTTGAGGTATAACAACCATAAGATAATTTGAGGAGAGGATTGGATCAAATGTGGAATTGGTCGAATATACAAGATTGACCTTTTCTTGGATAGATGGTAGCTCGAACAAACCTCTAATTAACTGAAACCTTCCGAAAAAAACCTCTCAAAATAAGGTATGATGGCTGTAACCACTTCATCTCCCCCCCCAAAAAACAAAAACAAAATTAGCACAGGAAAAGATTATCACTCCCCTATAATTGGGAAGAGGGGGAAAATGGAGGTTCATCTCCCTCTCCATATGGGCAGGGAGGTGATGAAACTCAAAAAAGGAAAAAAAATCAAGGTGAAAGATAGTTTTTCGACCTCCAAATGATAGGTTTCCCCTCTAACATGTCTAGGGATTATGACAAATATTCCCACATGGTGATGAAATTCCGAAACTTGGGAAAGTGTGACACTTAAGTGCGAAATTTGGTAGTGCAAAAAATACATGTGTAACAATCTTGAAGTCTATGAACTCCTAGATTGACAGAATAAATGTCAAGGATTTATACATATAAATAACCCAAAATTTATTTGAAGCTTTCTAATTAACTTTGATGGTTTCTATATATCTTATTTGACTGGAGGAATATTTATTGTCTTCATATTATTCTATTTTACTATGTGAGAGCTTCTCACAAAAAAATATTGTTTAAATGGTGCTTACCCATTGCAAATATTAGCAAATCTCCACTGTCCAATACACTAGGCAAGGGAAGATCCACAATCAACTTTCTGAATTTGTTACAGAGATTGCTAAAACATATTTCTCTTTCCTGGGGTCTCTCTCTCTAGGGTGTATTCTCATTGTTTGGATGATGAATTGGCATGCCCACACATAGTTCACTTATTGGCAGGGAATCTCCATCTCGTTGGTTGTTTATATTATTTGTTGAGATGTTTTTCATCTTGTTGGGATATTAATCGGTTGGTGTGCGCATATCTGATGAAGATATACTTCCCATGTGTTATTTAATTGTTGTCACAAATTGATTCCAGAGTGTAAATTGCAAACAACTCCACTCCAACAATTGGGTGCACCATCCCTTGTGTATTTTATGTGTACTTTTCATGCAACCTCACCCTAGAAGTCAAGTGCACTATCCAACATTACCGTTCTATTCAAATATATCTACACTCAAATTGTAGTGTACAAGAGCCTCCATGCCCTTCTTCTCTATTGCATGTGATTTCAGCATGAATCCTAGCTTGGAGAGATCCCACGTAGGTTCATCTTGTTGTCCAAATGTCTAAGTGTGAGATATATCCAGAGTAGATCCCCCACGTGCCCACTCTTCATTGTCCAAGTGCAAGACTAGATCGTGGAGAAACCTTTATATGTTTCGTTGTTAGTTGACTTTCTAAAACCTAACCCTAATCCACCTTTTGGTGTAACGCCTCAATATTAGCTCTAAATCTGGTACCAGAGAACTCCTAAGAATCTACCTTGGGTTAGTTATAAATTATTCTCATTTTTCCTCATTGGCTCATGGTCCATGTATGTCCGTTTTGATAACTAGTGCATTTTCTCTCTTGTCCACATGTCCCCCTACTACTTTGGACATTGAACCATATACTAGCAGTATAGTAATGTTTATGTGTAGCAGATCTAACCATATGGAAAGTAACTAACATGGTTTGAATGACGCTATAGTTATGAGATAGATGTTGATTATACTAAGTGGAAAATGAATGGTTGGTTCATTGAATAAGGGAACGACTAAGTTAGTAATGGATAGATTTTCCACCTCCATTCAAGATGATTTCAATATTGTTCATTTATTAAATAATAATTTGATTGTTGCATGAGTTATTTGGGTGCCAGCTCATGTGTTTAAGAGTTGTTTGGACTCTAAGGTTCTCATGAAATAGTTGATATCAAAGACGAGACGTCATTGGGAAATTAGATCGTGGTCTTGCATGGGATATTGGGGCCTTTCCATATGATATCATTAACTATGCTACAAACCATAAGAATGAGCGAGTTTATCAATCAAATAGACAAAGAGTGGTTGCACTCATAAATGCATTGAACACTACACCCAAAACTCAGAGAAATGAATGGTTGATGTGCGTAGGATACAGAGCTTGAAGACCTTTCTCATCAGAGACAACGCTCGGATAGAGTTCAGAGATTAAATTCCACACATGGTCTATGTTGGTGAAGGAATTTGGCTATGGGCCTCATGATTAGACATCAAAATATTTATGGATTTTGTTTATGAATGATTATAAGTGTAGTTGTGTTTCTCTAGTTATGGTCGTGTACTCTCTTTCTACTTTCTTGAACAAGTCCCTTATTCAAATATCTTGGAATATTACTAGTGGAGTATATTCCCATTGAACTATTTTGAATCTTGTAAGGCCCTACGAGGATTTTCTAGGGTTTGTAGTGGAAAACCCTAATTCTCACCCTAGTTTCACTTACATTTTCTCAAGAAAGTCCTTAGTTGACCCCAAATGCCCAAAACAAATAGCAACCATTAGTATTTTCTCATCTATTCAATCTTAAATTCAAAATTCAAAATTTTATCTTTATTTTAGGATAAGTCTAGGGTTTTTCATCTTACATTTAATTTGCAGCCATAAAAAACCCTAGACATCTAGGGTTCCCTTTGCGTTTTTTACCTAAAAATTCATTTTTATTGGAAACTTACCCTAGTTCGTTTGTATTACAATGATTTTAGGGTTGGATTTCTTGGTCTTTTTGGATGTTACATGTTCTTAAAATTTCATAATTAACAAGTTACTTGAAACCCTAGTTTTATTCCTTGTTTTAGCCCTAAATTTCACTTGTTTATAATCTATTTAAGAAGATGGAGTATATTGCTATTATAAGTTGTTTTACTGTTGTAATTTCTTATCTTTTATGCAATTTTTATGACATCCTTCAATAATTTTCATATATAGACTATTTTGGCATAAATTTTCATTGGATAATCACTTAGTTATCCTCTAAAAGAACTCTAAAGTGAGAAAACCCTAAATAAAAAATTTACTTTCAGTAACCACTTAATCTATAACTCATATATCATAATTCATTGGTGGTAATTTAGGTAGTCAAATAGGTGACCTTAGAATTGAATTTGTCTTTCCTTAGGAACCCTAGCTTCTCTTAGGGAATCCTCCCTTGTGTTGTATTTGTGCTTCACTAAAACGAGCGAGGTGGTTATCTAGGTGACAATGGCAACACTTCCATATTTCACTAGTCTTTATACCTTGTGAAGGATTTACACCAAGGTGCAAGATCATGTGATAACAAATACCATTTCATGATTTTAGGGCACATCGAGAATCAAGGTAGGCAACCAATCATACTTCCCTTAATCATCCCTTTTCCATCTCCACTCACTTTGATACTATGTTTGAAGTGGACCATGGTATTACGAAGATAATGAGTGAAACATACTAGGATTCTTGGCAAGTCAATGAATTGAAGGGTTACTTATATTCAACATACAAAATACTAGATCAATATTGAGTACCCAATTCAATTGGTTCCTCCCAAACCTCTTTCCTCCTCCCTTTATGAACAAAGTCCTTGCATTCATCATTGTTTGGAGACCTTTGACCTTTTTTGGTGGGGGTTATTATGTAGGACTAGGAAAGGCTTTGGATTAGACTCTATTTAATCCACACACCTGGAAAAACTAATAGTGAAGGTATTAATAGGATGTAAAAACCTCAATTTATGTCTCCTTAGAACAAAGAAGTGGGTTTATTATGAAATTATGGAGATCATGTGCTTGTATGAAGATATTGAGATAATTTGTAACTAGGTTATCAATCAAAATATTTATGGATTTTTCTTATGAATGATTATAAGTGTAGTTGTGTTTCTTTAGTTGTGGTCGTGCACTCTCTTTCTAATTTCTTGAAAAATTCCTTTATTCAAATATCTTGGAATATTGCTAGTGGAGTATATTCCCAATGAACTATCTTGAACCTGGGCTAGAAAACCATGACCCTGGGCTAGAAAATTTTTGTACAAAACGTCCTAGAATTTTGAGATGGGGGATACCAACACGGAAACCATCATCCTCCATTACAAAATAAGATTGACCAGTATGAGATAGTTTTGAGAATTCCTTACTGACCCTTCTAAAGGAACCAACAACGGGGGTAAAGGCTAATTTACCCATATGGAAAGAAACTTAAAAGATGTCAGGCAAAGATGTAAAAAAAAAGCCCAGAGAAGGAGTATCAGAACCCAACTTTTGGCTTGTGGGGTCATGCTTGGTATTCCAGGTGCTCCTTTCCTTTATCATTTTTTCTGAGCTTGTCCCCCGCCTCTCCTAGAGTGTCGTCGTCCTCGATTTGAATGGGGAAGTCCCGTGTTCCCTTAGGGTGTTGGTGCTAGGTTTCCTAGTGGCATCTGAATTTGATCCCAAACTAAGAGCAACAAAAGAGATCAAATTTACCATCGAGAAACTCAATCGCCTGGGTGGTATGGTCATTGTCCCTTTTTTCCTGGGCCATTTCCTGAGCCACCATAGCCTTCATTTTCCAATGCATTTCTGCTAATTGGAAAAAATGAGTTTCTCTAGTGCGAGTGTATTTAGGGTCCTCTACCCAATACTACACCTCTCTAACAATGTCCGCCTCTGAAGTTAGGTTCCATTGTCGCCTAACCACTTTGTCGATGCCCATGGAACACTTATTCTCTTTCTTTGTGCTCAGGTATTGCAACTACATCTCGGTCGTCCAAGCAACACAAGCTACCCTTGACTGGGTAGCCAGACCTGTCGACAAAGAAGGCTTTGAGTGTTTACCTTTCAACCCTGCCCCCTTCCTGGCCATGGTAATAGAGGTTTGAAACTAGGGGATTATCACCTGGATGACTCGAATATGATAACTGAGATAGATGGGACACTACAGAAGGGACTTTTCTTTCTTCAACCAACTCTTACGCGTCCCCAAATCCCAAAATATTTCCTCTTTTTTTCTTTGGATTGCCTAGAGGCTCTTTTAATAATGGAATTGGCATGCCCATGGTGGGCTACGGACCCCAGGTCCTAAGGATCTTTCCTCCATGCCATTACTCTAGTCACATGGCTCAACCCATCGATAATTGTACATGTTGTCCTTTCCCGATTCTGCTCGTAACTACCCAAATTATGCCTCAGCTCCATACTTTGGATCTGATGCAAGCTCCTGACATCTTTTCCTGACTTTCCATGATGGAGCCATTCAATATCCATCTTCACTAATGACACTAGATATCTTCCATAGACTCCCCATTAAATGGGATAAGTGCTTCTAGAGAAGACATTACTCCATCCATATTCTATTCGTCCTTGCATCAAATTAATGTGGGGTATTGGGTTGGTCGATATGATCACCAATCCTCACTTTGATGTGATTTCTCTCTACTTGACAGGTGCCCATATCATCATCGGGAGAGGGATTTTCCTGCATCTTCGCTAGGAACCAGGTGGCATTTGATGGGAGTCTCGTTTTCCAGTTGGGCCTAAGGTCGCTCAGTCTTTCAATGACTTTCCTAAGACCTCATGCCTGATCCCCATCTGTTGTCACTTCCACTGCCTGGGGCTTTACATGGAGATTCATGTCCAGGATGCTTAGCCTCGTGGCTTCCTGCCAGGTGGGAGACTCCGTGGGGTCTTTCATATGCCACTTCATTAGTCTAAATTTTTGAAGGACTCCTTCCTTTTCCAAGTAGTCTTCCACTGAGTTGGATTTTCGACGAAATTGGGATGGAATTAGCACCTGGAAGTGCTGAATTTATATTACGACCTGGATCTAGCCATACGATAGTATCTAGTGTGTAGATATTTTCCCTTGGTGATATCTCTCTCTCTCTCAATCGAATTAAATATGATATGATCAAGAGGGAGTCTCCTTCCACCTGCAGGGTCGAGATACCATAGTGTTTTGCTAAGTCCAGACCTATAATGAGTCCTTCTATTTCTGCCCCGTTATTGAAATTGTACCCCAGGTTACTGGCATACATAGTCAATATTCTTCCATATGAGTCTCTTAAAAGTTCACCTGCACTATACTTCCCGGGATTATCCTTGGAGGCATCGTCGAAATTCAATTTGATTATTCTTTTTTCTAATGGCTTCCACCCTTGGTGAGTTGTTTTTGTTTTTTGGGGAGGAGATTTGGGAGCTCACTGGAAGGAAAGGTCAAAATTCCAACACTTGAAGATGTCGTCTTCCTTCTCATGTACTTTTCCATATTACATTGACCAGGTACTCGCAACGATGGATTCTTGGATATTCTCTTTAATTTTGATCCACACTCCCATGATAGATATGGGATTTTACTTGAAGATTCGTTTATTTCTTTCTTTTCACAAATTCCACATCAAGATCCCAGGAAAGAGCTCTCACGCTTTATTCAGGATGGGATTTTGGAAAGGCTCAACTAACCATTGGGTGGTTAGGTTTGATGGGTTCTCCCTATATGTCCAAGCTCTCCAGAACATTATTTCCCAAAAATCCCAAATCCTTCGTGCTTCGATGCAGTAAYAAAAGTGATGGGAAAGGGTATCCACCTATGTTTTGCAAAGCATACAAATGGAGGGGCCTTCATACCCTTTCGATCTGAGTTTGTCCCAAGTCAAAAATTTTAGGGAGATAACCAACCATAAGAAATTTTCTATTTTGGGCCAGATTCCTAGCTACTAGATACGCTGTCAGTCCTGTCTCATATCCTCTTATGAAAAATTCGTTGCTTGAAGATAGGCATATTTTACTCCGTACATCCCCTCTCCTTTGTTTCCCCATTGGAGAATATCCAGTCCATTTCTTAATTTTAACTATCTGAGGAAAAGCTCTCCTTTAATGCAATTTACTATCTCTGGTTCCAGATTGATAGGCCAATCGGCCAGATCTTTCCATTGTATTATAATTTCTACTTATGGAGTGTCTGAGCTCTCCCAATACTGATGGACTAGAGACCATCCTATTTCCAACAAAGAGGTTCGAGCACATTCCATTATTTCATGATTTCATAGGGTTGGGATTTGTTCCCAGGAATCATCCTAGAAGAGAGTGGTCTTCTCATTATGGACTTCCCATAAAATTTCTTGCGGATTAGATCTCAGTTCTGCCAGGCCAAATTCCAGATAAGAGATCCTGGGCGGAGGCCATCCATGCGAATGAGATCCCGAGGGCCAACCTCATGAGCATAATTTTTTCCCCATACCTTGGCCCATAAATCTTCTAGATTAGTAATCCATATCCACCATAGTTTGGCTACTAGAGCTCGACCAACATGCAAGGGATATCTGATACCAATCCCTCCATGTGTCTTTGGTTTGTTTAGTTTATCCCAAGCTACTAAGGCCCATTTTTTCTCATTTGTAGCCCCTCCCCATAGGAAGGAACTTTGCAGGGTCTTGATATTTTTCAGCATTCCTTTCGGAGCTGCCAACATTGAGAATAGGTACAGGGGCATAGAGATTAGGACCAACTTGATGAGCAGAATTATGCCAGGGAGGGTTAACAATCTATGAGTAAAGTTTGTCAACTTTTTTTATAATTTGTCCAAAATCACCTGCCATGTATAATTTTTGGCAGCCTTGTCGAGAAGCAAGGCTCCCAAGTATTTGGAGGGGAAACTGGCCTTATGGAAATCAAGTATCTTGGATATGTGTCTTTGAACATGAATAGAAGTGTTAAAGTAAAAAAATTGAGACTTGTCAAGGTTTATGATAGTACCTGAAGCTTCTTTGTAGAGATCTAGCACGCGTCTGATTGTTGTGGCTTCTTTGACAATAGGGATCCCCATGAGAAAATTGCCATTGACGAGTTGGAGGTGGGTCACAAGATCTAACCCTTGTTTCAATATTAGACCTTGGATTTTTCTTTCCGCCACCTCCTTCTAGATAAGTCTTCCTAGGCCTTTAGCTAGGATGATATAAAGGTAGGGGGAGAGAGGGTCTCTTTGTCGTAAGCCCCTTATCGGGTTGAAATGTTTTGAAGGGGAGCCATTGATAAGGATAGAGAAGAAAGCTTTGGAAACTAGCACAAGTAAACAATGGACCCATTCCTTTGCAAAGATGAAAGCCTCGAGCATTTTCCTCAGGAAGTTCCAATTGATTCGATCATAGGCCTTAGACATGTCCAATTTAATGAGCATGCCCACTTTTTTTTAATACTTCATAGAGTGTACTATTTTGTGTGCAATAACAATCCCGTCCAGGATTTGTCACCCTTCCATGAAACCTCCACCCTCCTTGGAGATAATATTTTTTAACGAGGGTTTAAGTTTGTTGGCCACCAATTTAGAAACAATTTTGTAAATGACGTTATAGAGGGCGATTGGTCTGGAATTTTTTGTCATATTTGCCTCTTTTTCCTTTGGGATTAGATCTAAAAAGGTAGAATTGAAAGCTTTGAGCATGGAGCCTGACATTCACGATTCTTCCACAACCTCCCAGATGTATTTTCCAATGATTTTTCAACACTTCTGGAATAACTCAGAAGTGAAGCCATCGGGGCCCGAGTACTTCCATGTTTTCATATCCATAACTCTGCTTTCTACTTCCTTCAGGGAGGTTGGGCTCATCAAGAATCGATTTTGGTCAAGGGTGATAAACTTAGGAATGTGCCTAGAGATCTCATGGATCACCTCCATTTTGTCCTAATCTGGTTCTGTGAGGAGGGTTTTAAAATGGTTAACCAATTCCCTTTCTATGACCTCAGGGGAGTCGATTCTTTCACCCGAACCCTGAACCAGGGTCAAGATCCTATTTTCATTTCTTCTTTGGACCAGGGAGTTATGGAAGAATTTTGTATTTCGATATCCTTCCCTCAACCATTTGATTTTGGATTTTTTTTTCCAGAGGACTTCTTCCTAGTGTTCCCACTTATCTAGCTCCATTCTAATTTGAGATTCACGTTCTCGGATCTCTTCTGAAAAGGTTCCTGAAGAAGCTAAATGCTKAATTATATCCCTTTCTAAGTCTAATCAATTATTTTCTTCAAAAATATTTCCAAATACCTCATTATTCCATTTCTTGAGTTGAAGTTCGACATGCTTTAACCTTTGTTGGAACTGGTACATTTTTGTTCCATAAAGGTTTGGCAGGTTTCCCCACCAAGTTTCAATATTAGGAAAAACATCCTGGTGCTCCATCCATAATTTTTCCATATGGAAAGGCCGAGGGCAAGGTAGTAAGGTTTCCTCCTAATTAAGACTGATTGGCCAATGGTCCAAGCCAAAGAAGGGGAGAAATTTTGTAGCTATTTCTTGTTGTGCTCAAAAGAGGGATTCTAAAGTCAGAAAGATGTCTAGCCTCACAACTATGTTTCTTTCCATACCTATCTTATTAGTCCAAGTAAATGGGCCATTGCTGGTGTGGATGTTTACTAGTATATAGCTAGAAATCCACTCTTAGAAAGAGTCACTCTCCCTCCAATATTCTTACACCGCCCTTTTTCTCCCAGATGGTTGTGATCATGTTGAAATCTCCCCCAACGACCCAATATTGGCCACTCAAGGAGTTTCCCAGGAGGTTCAGGGATTCCACAAAATATCTCTTAAGAGGGGGGAGATGTGGGCCATAAGCATTCTAGAGGAAGTCGTGGGACTGAGGTCCTAAACCCTTGAAGCTCATTGTGAGGATTCTCAGGGAGAGGACAAATGGGACCAAAGTCCCTTTCTTAGGGTCCCACAGAATTTCCAGGCCACCAGAGCCCCCCTCAAAATTTACCACTTCTACCTCGCACCCTTTCCATATCTTTTTTGCAAGATTCTCCATTGAAGTTCTATCACATTTTGTTTCCTGGATCATAACTATCTCCACCTTCACCTCTATTATCCTTTTTTTCAGCATTTTGTGTTTGGATGGGGCATTTAGGCCTCACACATTCCATGATATTAGCTTCATGATCACTCATGTTGGGTTTTGAAGTAATTTTTTGGGATTCCAACAGCTTGTCCCGAGTCCACAAGGTGTGCACTCGTTTCTTCGATCACCTAATTATAAGGGTTTCTACCTCTTCTTTTTCCCTCATTAGAAGATTTCTTGAGATTTTTTAGAGGTTTGGTTTTGATTCCAAAGCTACTAGAGGAGCTCGCTAGAAGTGCCAGGCCTAATTCCAACCACCCAGATTCTAGATTCATCTCCTGCGAGCATGATATTTGGGTTGTGTGTTCAACTTTTATCTCTAGTTCTTCAAGATCTTGCTTTCGAATCTTTGGTTGTTTTTCCACTTCTTCCATATCTATCTCATATCCTTCTACTTCTTAGGTTAGTTTGGTTTGATTTTCCTCGGTATGCATCTCAATATCCCACTCTCCTAGATATGGTTTAGTAGACTTTGGATCTGGTGTTTCCTCTAATTTGTGCCATAAATCTTTCTGAGGAGTTGAGGCTGTAGGAGGATTCTTTAGAGCAGTCTGTTATTTCTTCATTCCTTCTTTGGTATGATCATCATCCTCCGAAGATATCTCTATCAGGGCTTCGAATTTATTTTTACCTGATCCTCCCTCTTTAACTCGTCGGTTTCCCAGTCTTCGTACTCCCCTTCATTTCCCCTGTATTTTCGTGAATCTTTTAACATCTTTGTTTTCTAGCTGTTTTACTTCAGGCTGCTTGGCGTTCATCGAGCAGTCACAATATAAATGACCATGAGCATGACATTTACTGCATTTGAATGGGATGTGTTCATAGTCCACCGTCTGGGTCCACTCATTATCTTGGTATGTTATTGTTACTGCATCCGAGAGGGCTCCGACTACATTCATATAGATACAGATCCGCACATAGGAAGTGTATTTGGCCACTTTTGTGATCTCTGATATTTTGATGAAGGAACCCAAGGTATTCCCTATTCCTTCCACAATTTCCATCTCCCAAAATTCATGTGGTAAGGAGTAAATTCTAACCCAGACCGGGGTTGTCGTGAAGTCCTCCTTCTCTGGGGAAAACCTCTCTGTCTAGTATCGAAGGTGGAGACCTGTTGAGTTAAAGAAATAAGGCCCTTCCTTGAAGTTCTTGTCTCTGTTTGTCGGGTTAGCAAAGATGGCTGTAAAGAAACCTTTAGATCCTAGCTTTAAATCCACTTGGCCTTTTATCTTCCATCTAGTACTCACCCATCCCATGAGGGATTTCTTGGATGGCCATATGCCCATGCATTTTCTTATTAGGGCGTGATATTTCATGTTTTGAATATAGTTACCAAATGTTAGGTGAGGTCACTTCATACCTGGGATTTTCTGAGGTATGTGCGTGACATCCATTCACCTTAGTTCAATCACCTTAGTTCTGTCAGCTTGTGGGTTCAACAGCTCCCCCATCCTGTCCTTTCTGTCTTTTCTCGTGCATCCTATGTCGAGATTTTCTGGTTTTTGTTGTGCTTTCCCCAACACCGCATCCTTAAAAGTCGTCTGACTTTTCTGGTTTTTGTCTTGGGGTCTAACAACCCTAACACCGTCTCCATTATTGAACCCCCCAAAAATTGTGAAACCTTGAACCTTACCCTATGTCCTTGCTCGCTCTCTCCATTTAAAAATAATAAATTAAAAGAATCAATTTAAACATTCAAAATTTACTTCAAATATTATAATATTTAAAAAAAAAAAAAAAAAAAAAATCTTATTAATACATCATATATTTAGATTTTTAAATAACACATTCCAATGATGGATAATAGTTGAATTAGGAAAATAATTAATCTATTAAGAAAAGCATTGGGATAGCATACTAATGGTGAGTAATAATTATGGCCCTAGTCTAAACTTTTTATGAAATAACTCTTTTTAGGAAATATTTTCTGGGGATATTTATCCCAAATTGAACTAGAAATTGTTTATTAGATCAGCATATTTGAGAAATGATTAGATCAGCTAAAAAAACCCATTTTATAAAAAGCATAATTATGAATTACCAAGATCTCTAAGTCAAGAAATCTTAAGTTCAAGTTCTGAATTGACTACCTTTATAAATCAATAATATTTACAAGAAGAAGGTCTCTAAGTCAAGAAATCTTAAGTTCAAGTTCTGAATTGACTACCTTTATAAATCAATAATATTGTACCCTCTGTACAGTGGACGTATATACAATGGACTTTTAGTGATGGAGCTCTCCAACAAGTTGTTGGAAGTTCATTAGAATGAAAGGGAAGAGATTGCATAGAAGGAAATATTTTCTGGGAATATTTATTCCAAATTGAACTAGAAATTGTTTATGAGATGCTCTTCAACAAGTTGTTGGAAGTTTATTAGAATGAAAGGGAAGAGATTGCATAGAAGGAAATATTTTCTGGGAATATTTATTCCAAATTGAACTAGAAATTGTTTATGAGATGAGCATATGTGAGAAATGATTAGATTAGCTAAAAAAAACTCATTTTATAAAAAACANATTAGAATGAAAGGGAAGAGATTGCATAGAAGGAAATATTTTCTGGGAATATTTATTCCAAATTGAACTAGAAATTGTTTATGAGATGAGCATATGTGAGAAATGATTAGATTAGCTAAAAAAAACTCATTTTATAAAAAACATAATTATGAATTACCAAGATCTCTAAGTCAAGAACTCTAAGTCAAGAAATCTTAAGTTCAAGTTCTGAATTGACTATCTTTATAAATCAATAATATTTACAAGTAGAAAGTCTCTAAGTCAAGAAATCTTAGGTTCAAGTTCTGAATTGACTACCTTTATAAATCAATAATATTGTACCCTAAATCAATAATATTGTACTCTCTATACAGTGGACGTATATACACTGGACTTTTAGGGATGGAGCTCTCCAACAAGTTGTTGGAAGTTCATTAGAATGAAAGGGAAGAGATTGCATAGAAATTCGTGCCAAGCCTGTCCAACCGATTTGAAATATTATAATCCTGAGCAGCCTTATGATGACAATCACGCATGAAGAATATCACTACAGGAAGTGTGGCTGACAACATCAGCAGCCAGGTGAGTCTCCCTGATCTCAGGACCACCAACAGAGCAAACAGAACTGCAAAGTCTTCCAAAAATAATAATTTACTCTTCCTTAGTCTATATTCGATTCCCATTTCCAATTCCCTTTGAACGCATGCTCTGAAGGAATAATATAGAATGTAAAGCGGGGAGCATGCACCTCTTAATGGTATGATCATGTATCAGATTTTTTCAGTTTTCTAATGCATTCATACCCACTTTTGAAGCTTAGTGCGCTGGAAAGAATGAACACTGTTACTGTACTATAATGCCAGTCTCCAACCTGAGATAAGGTAGAGGTGGTATTCACCTGATTTTAACGTTTAATTTTGATAATTAACTTTTGGAATAACTTATTTAGCGGAGGATAGTAGAAAAATTGGGAAACTCATTATCAATTTAAATAAGAAAAGAGCTGAACTGTAAAAATCAGTGTAGAAATCAGTGTGTGAAATCAGTGTAGAAATCAGTGTGTGAGATGATTTGTACTATAAAAAATCAGTGTAAAAATCAGTGTGTGAGATGATTTGTACTATAAATTATTGTTAATGTCCTAAACATTAAAATCATTTTCATTCTTTCCACATTCATGGTATATCAACCTGAGCAGAACGCAATTGGACATCCAACGAAAGAAGTTGGATAATTATTGTCACGAGATCTTGTTCTTTAGTCAAAGTAAGCGGGTGACATGCTCAGAGCACGAGCTTCGGATATAAAGCTGTCCTCGGCAGCTGTTTCAGAGACAGAGAGTCAAAGGGGCAACTTATGAATGCATTGGTCTGGGAGATATTGGTGTCATATTCTTCCCGAATCATACCACGGGTTTGCTAGCCGCCGAGTTTCGCTAGTTCTAGTTATCTATTTTATTAAATATCCTGTAGTTCAACGTTAGGAATATATTATCTCTGTTCGTCACGGACTGGAGATCAGGTGAATCTGCTTGTCTGCTCTGGTGCACGTGAGCATTAGAATGGACGCTGCACGGAGGCGTGAATTCACGGGGGATCCTCAAAAATCATGTCCACTTTCGTTGATATCTGCACTTCTGTGGATGATCCACTACAGTATAGACGCGTGATTTGTGAGCTGTTTTTGTGTAATGAGATTGTCTCGTCCTCTATCTTGTTCACCGGTTGCTGCTCCCTCACGCACACATGTGACTGCACTGTATCTTGTTCACCAGTTGCTTCTCCTTCACGTACACATGTGACTGCACTGAGCATTCCCCAATTATCAAATCTGTCATGTCACGTATCGTAATGGGTTTAACGACCGTGAAATCGTTTTAAGTTTGTTTTGTTTGAAAGTAAAACGTGGGTTGTCAATGGACAAAGCAATATCGGCTTGAAACAATGGGCAAGAGTGGAGTGTCAATTGGATTTAGTTCAATTTGTTTGTGTTGATGGTGCATTTTTGGTCATCTAATTTTAATTTTAACAAGTGACGTGTTTTTTACAAAATTCATTCTTGATATTATCTTTTTTAAATGAGGATAATTGACATGTTAAGCTCTTAATGAGTATATCATTGTATTGTTGGTCAATGACACATGGCATGTTGAGATAAGGTTATAGAGGTACACACCTATTATGTAATTTTATTTTAGTAATTGACACAGCTAAATTAAAATGTATCACACCCATGAAAATCAGATGGCTATGGTCATGATAATGCTTTGATGATGAATGAGGTATGAGTATTTGAGATATAGATCTACTATCCAATATGCTTTAGGACCCATGAAAATGAGATGGCCATGGTTATGAAAATGCTTTGGTGATGAATGAGGTATGAGTATTTGGGATCTAGATCTACTATGCAATATGCTTTAGGTGTTTTTTTTTATAGGGGTTGTATAACTGTTCTAGGAAATTGATTTTCACTGAATCCCACCATATAAATTTGCAAGAAATCACTATTTTTTATTGTTTAAAATTCATTTTTGAATGGATAAATGAATTCAACATGTTGGATTATGCAGAAATAATCACTCAAATCTATGGATCTAACAATTTTTCACTTGCAAATGTCTCACCAGAAAAGAATCATTTCTTAGAAAATTTAGACTAACACTTTTTTATATATCTATAATATGTAATTTATTGTAAAATGTACAATTAATTATAAAATCTTTGTAGAAAATTTTTGTTATGATATAATTTTTTTGATATACATACCTTACCCCACTCTAGATTTGAACTTGTGACCTCTTAAGAGGAAACACATGTTCTTAACCATTAAATCCACTAAAACTGTAGTCAAAATTCAAATATATAATTTATTATAAAATTTAAAATTATTTATAAAATCTTTATAGATATTTTTTGTTATGATATAATTTTTTGATATCAAACAAAAACAAAATTGAAAACACTTTTTGTCATCTGTGCAAGTATAATTGTCATTGTTATGAATGACAACCCCTGGTTGTATTCACTGCATTTGGGTGGACATGTGATAGTTTCTAGGGTGGTTTGGTCCAAGAAAAATGCTTTTCCTTATAAAAGCCACACTATGATCAAATTGTTTTCATGTTTGGGAACTAACAAAGATGTTGGTAAACCTCCACTTATGCATCGAAGGGCGATTGAATATGGTGACTAGTATTTTATGTCTAGTTTGTGAGCATTCAAACGGTGTGTCGTATATTTAAATATGAGTTATGACTATATCGTTGGTTAGCAGACAGCTTCTATTCGACACCGAGTGAATTGCTTAAGCCACAGAAGGTCCCTTTCCTAAGCCACATAAAGTCCCTGTAAATGAAAAATATCCGCACATCATTAATGTAGAGAAATATTCAAAGAGTGGTTGCTTAAAATAGAGACCATATTATTGACATTGTAGAAGAGAAAATGATGAAGAGAAAATTATTATATCTCTTACTCAAGTACCATGGTAAAGAGTTGATGTCAATTTCCATAGAACCAAACAAACATTATTTGCTCATACTACAATTTCGTGCAACCAATTGGTGGTATGATGTCGAACAATTTGTAAAGAAACTTCCAGTAGCATTATCATGTTGGAAGTGTTGATTTCATCCCCTATCTTGTAACTCTCCTTTTCAACTAGGTGTCTCTATATAAGAGGGCACATGATTGTCTTCTTGGACCTCTACTTTAGTGCTTTCCCTGAGTTGTTTTTCCACAACTGGAGAATGGTGTAATTTCTTTGTCATCAAGTGCAATATAATTATGTATTGTCCTTTTAGTGCAATATAATTATGTATTGTCCTTTTAGTTCGAAGTCTTCAAGGCCATTAAGATGGAAGCTTAAATTCGTGCCATAGAAAATGACTTCACTCATAATTTTCAGAATTTTGCTAGCAATTCTATAAAGGAAAACATTAGTTCATTCTTAGAGTAAGGTTCTATACATTCAAATGCATTCAAATGGTGGTTATTTAAACTTAATTCAATGATCGTCATACAAACACTCATTATACATTCAAATGGTGGTTATTTAAACTTAATTCAATGATCATCATACAAACACTCATTAACAGAAAACTCATATTCCATTTTAGGAGGAAAATCCTCTAGACTATATTTCGATTGTTGTTATGTTTTTACTACAAAAGTAGTGAGTGCTGTGTTGTTATGTTTTTACTACAAAAGTAGTGAGTGTTGTGTGAATTATTTGAAAAATGGACAATCCAATCACAATAAAGGCAAAGAAAAAAAGCACAATTGGATGATCCCCTCTTCTTGATGGTGTGGTGGACTGAAAAAGTAGCTTGCATTTTTTAATTTATGAACAAATTATGATCCAAAAGCTATGCAACTAGTAGTTAAATTTTATTTGGTCTCTAATGTTGTTTCAACTAGCTTTTAACTTCAAAAGAAAATATCTATCATTTCTTCTGGTTAGAGTCCTATTCAAACTTTATTATGAATGTAGAAGTTACTAAAGAATGTGTGTTGGAGGGTTTGTTAATAATCTTAGCAATTTAGTTTTTAGTTAATTTTTGAATTAAATAGAAAAAATCAAATTGAAAAAAAAAATTATAATATTTCTTATCATTACTTTCGAGGATTGCAAAGGATTGAAACCCTCACTAGTTAGAGGGGTGGTATTATTCATTCTCTTTTGTAATTGGGGGCTTATGCAAATTGTAATTGAAGGATTGAGTAAATTGTTCACTTAAAAAGGAGGGAAATTTCATTTTGTAGTGAAGACAATTGTTGGGTAAAATTGTGAAAGTTTGACAAACTTGAAAGCATACTTCTAATTTAAAACTAAAGCATTGGTAAGATTGAAGTGAAATACTCTATCAATGACTTCTTTCATTGAGGTTATAAGAGGGTCAAGGCCAAGCCACTATAGTTCTATTATGTAGTGGTTGCAATGTCTCTTGTGCTTGATACTCTTCATTTTTTTTTTATTGTGTGCGCTTGATAAGCAACTCATCATGTCTAAATTGGTAATCCTATTCACTAATTCAAACAAATTATATGGACCCAAGAACTATAAGGCTTGGACTCATCACATGCAAAGCACAATAATTTATAATGAGTTGTGGAAAGATGTATGTAGTGGTGATAAAGCTCCAATTGATCCTATTGATGCTAGAGAATTAAGAAAATGGGAATTGAAAGATGAAAAGGAACTTGCACTTTTGAGATGTTATGTAACTAATGAAATGTTTGTACACATTGAAAATGAAATTGGTTCCTAGAATGCAGGGGAAATATTTAAGAAATTTTTTGATATTCAACCTGAATGAAAATAGATTTATCTTCATACAAAGCTCCTTAAACAAAGATTGGTTGAAGGGGGTGATGTTTTGGAATACATCTCTCATTTAAAAATTATCAAACAAGAAATAGTAAAATGTGGATTTARGGATGTGGAAGAAATCTTATGATCTCAATATTGATCAATGGCTTTCCACCCTCTTATAAAAATTTATTGGAAACCTTACAAATCACTSGTAAATTGGAGAATCAAACTTTAGATTCCCTTATTGACTTGTTGGTCCAACATAAAAAGACTTTTGGTAAAGAGAAGAACTCCAAGGAATATTTTCTCTTTACCAACTCAAGAAAAGGAGATATCTCAAGARGAATAKGCACTTACAATGAAAGTATAAGAGGAAGAGGCACATCTAATGAAAGTTCTAGAGGAATATTCAATAATAAATAAATCAAGAACTTCATCGTGGCCTTCGTAAAAGTAAAGGAAGAGGAAGAAACAATCAAAATCAACAATATTTTAAGAGATCTCAAGATTTTCCTAAAAACAATAATCAATAAGGAAAAGGTGAAGATATGACTCCAGATGTTTGGTTTTTATATTATTTGCAGTGAAATTCTAGTCGAGGTGAATCAACTGACGGTTGAAGGTCAAGGTGGATCAACAAAAGGTTGAAGTCGAGGTGGATCGACAACAAGTCGAAGGTTGAGGGATTTGACCGAGTAAAGTCAAATTCGAAGATATCAATGATAAGTCAACCGAAAAGAGGTCGAAGTGCGGGCGTGAGACGACCAACTAGAGACCGAATGAAGGCCGACTAGTAAATCCGCCTTGGAGTCGACGGTAATAGAATCCCGAGATTTGCGGGATTTGTAGCCAATGATATGCATGGATATGTAATCATTTTTGGGCGCCAATATTTAGGGGTTTTCCTATTGTAAAACCTATAAATAGGCATGTTGTAAGGCCGTAAAGGATAATCTTGAATCATTATATGATGAATGGATAATCGCCAAGAGTCTGTAATTTAGGAGGTTGTTGGTCATGCATATGTAAGCCGAATTGGCTACAGGGTTGTTCTTTCATTTGCAAGAGGGTATGATGTTGATTTTGTCTTAAATGTGGACCAAGGTTAGACATGTAACCTTTTATTCTGATTGAATAAGACAACAAGAGAGAAGAACACTCAAAGGAATGTTGGTTTTCCCGGTTAAGGGTTTCCAAGGTAAAATCTCAATGTACTATGTGATTGCCTGTGTCATTTGCAATATTGATTAAATTATCCTTCTCTTCTGCTAGGATTAGTGTGGAAGTGTCTTTCATTTCCTGACATGTGGTATCAAAGCTTAGGTCTTCCCTGACAAGTGAGTTATTAGAGCGGTGTTATGATTTGGCGAGTATATCAGATCTTGATTTGCAAATATTGAATCTAAGAACTAAAACTTATGTACAGTAAGAGTCGTAAGTCATAAATTGTGTTAAAGATAATGGTAAAGAATGACAAGTAGTTCCAGAATAGAGATAGAAAAATTCAATGGCCATAATTTTGAGCTTTGGAAGCTTAAAATGAAAGATCTTCTTCTTGTAGATCGAGAATAATGGACAACGGTCTGTCCAGGTACCCAACCAACATGAATGTCGATGGAAGAATGGGAGAAACTCGAAAGATGAGAAATAACTATGTTTCAACTTTATCTTGTAGATTCGGTGCTGTTGAATGTCTCAGGTGAATATTCAACCAAGAAAATGTGGGACAAGCTGGGAAGCTTATACTAGTTGAAATCTCTAGTAAATAAGTTGTTTCTCAAAAGGAAACTGTAATGTCCCCAAGGCCGAGCCCTATTGTAAATCATATCTATGAAGTATAAAGCTTGCATTATGAATTGTAATTATGTTTTATAGGCTGGTGAGCCAAGTTTATATAAGCTGGTGGGCTTATGTGTTATTAGACCAGGGAGCCTAAGTGTTGAAGGCCAGGAGCCTAATTTTTGTACATGTAATTATGCACAGTATTAATACAAAACATCTCTGCTTGTGGAACGACCACGATGAATCAGTGACGAGGGACTAAGCATCCACAAAGCCTGGGTAAGGGAGAGGGGGATGAGAGGTTGGAAGAGAGGCTAAGCCGAGGGGGCTTAAACCCTTGAGAATGATATTAAATTATTACTATTCCAAAGCTGTATTAATGTGATGTTTTATCCTAAGTTATTTGGAAGGATGAGTGACTTCCAAATGGGAAGGAATGAGCTTCATGGGTGACAAGTGTCAACCCAAGCGCATGCAGTTAAAACTGTTGAGTTGAGACGTGATGGGGGTTCCTCCTCCATTCTACCGTCGACTGTTTGAACCGAGAATCCCGTATGATCTCTGCAAGCATACCCTCATGCAACTTTGAAACCCGAAGGCCTGTGTTGATTTCTGGAGGAGCCGGTACACCCTCTGTCAAAACCATCGAGTCTGTGTTCGACCTCTACGTGGATTTCTTATAACACATCCCCGAAACTTAGAACCGTGAGCTTGTTCTGTATGATTGGTTGGGAAAACCGAATGTCCTGTAATTGCTGATGCCTGGTTGGGCTGAAGCGTCTGTCTGTCATCTATTTGGGAAACCGTGTTTGTTGTCCCAGTTGACGGTGGTGGCCACATAGTTCTTGGATGGGTGTGGTTTGCTGCTGTTGTATGTTAGTTGCTAAGCCTTGTTGTTTTTCTGCTTTGTACGGGATTGAGATTAAGGAAACCGGTTGTATGACCTATGTGTAACCTCTCTCTAGGTGAGGGAGGTGATTGTTGTTGAAGAGGCAGGTTTTACCAAGCCTGCGAGCGACTCTTTCCAGGTGAGAGAGTGTGCGGTGGAAGGAGAGAGCTCCTGGAAGGAACCTTGTAGCTGCCACAGAGCTCGAAGATTTCCGGTCCAGTATGTTGCTGAAGCCCAAGGAAAGGGAGGTTAGCAGTCGAAGGACTGTCTAGGTGACAGAGAAGGTGTATACTCTTGGGGTGGGACATGCATGTGGGGAAGGAGAGTCCGTGGGTAGTGGGCGTAAGTGGTTCTTGGGAGAGAATCCTTCTTCTGTGACTGTGTGTCTTCCTGTATTCCCTGCCTAGCCTAGGAATCCCTACCCGGTGGAGCTTAGTCCCAGCTCGGGGGTGACCTACTGCTGAGAGTGATGAGAAACGCGGTCTAAGGCTGGGAGGTTCATGGAAGGTCTACACGCAGTTGGTGGAATTACCGCAGTTTCAAAGATAAGTATCAGGTTATGCTTAATATTATGTTTTGCATGCCTGTGATGCTTATATGTATCATGTATTCTGTTGTGCATATGAATTATTGTTAATTCCAGGGATTATTTATGTTAGCAATAATCTTGTGCTTACTCTAAGTTAAATGTCTTTAATTTGATTTAAATTCATGTTATTAATTAAGTATGAGAATGATGTTGTTCCGCACAGTAGCATTTGCCTGGCCAGTGGGATGACGTCTGGGGGGTTTACATTATGGTATCAGAACCTAGTTTCAACGCTAAGCCTGGATGGGCCGTATAAGTTGTCTTTGGACCGAGGTTTTGAGAAAAAATTGTCTAGAGGACTAATTTCAGACCTCAGAATGTTTTTGAGGGTCAATGGACTACTTGACATGTTACAAAGCTCAGGAGGTGTAGTGGTATTATAAAATTGCAGCCGGTGTGGTATATGGCCACAGGGAGAGAAAGAACTCCACACCAGAAGTGTTGGAGCCATAGAATCTATTTGGGAGGAAAGGAGAACCCTCACAACCGTTAAATCTGGAGAACGTGCATAAGGTTTAAAACCCGTTGGAGTTGCACAGTAGTGTGGAAATCGCGATACGCGAAATTCCGAATTCGTCAGGACCGTCCATTGGAAATGACGTGTGGAGAGCGATCAACCTTTCGATGACTCGTGACTTGAAATGGTAAGGGTGATTTCATGAGAATTCACGAAACACGAATTCATGAAATGCGAATTCAGGATTGGATCACAACTGTTAATCTAAGAGAGATCTGGACCGTTAATTGTCCTGGAAGAAATCGACATTTCGGGAATAGGGACGACGAAGGTGGAAAATATTTTGACCTCGTGACACACAAAATCCCGATACGTGAAATTTCGATGAGATCTGAGTCGTCAAATCGTGGGGAATCAGGACCATTGGATCAAGTAGATGATAGACTGTAATTTCAGAATTTCGGCAAACAAAAGTTCGAGATGTGTAGATGCATGAACTCCTGATGCCCGAAACTCCGAAACGAAAAGTGAAAGTAGTGGCCCCCCCTGACATTGCTGGGAGTGGGGTGGACCTTCGTAAGGTCACCATGTGTCACTACCTTGGTGGGTGACAACTGTGCTGTGGACCCGGAGGGTAAGGAAATCGAATTTTTTGGAAGTCAGGAGTTGGAGAGGGAAGCGAGTGCGAGAACCTCCGGGGCCAAAACCCGGAAACGCAAAACCCCGAAGCCCTGAAATCCCGAAACCCGAAGTTTCATTTGGAGATCCTTGTAGCACCTAGCAGTTTATCATTTTATCACAACCCGTGGATGCATGGGTTGGGGACTAAGAAAATGGGGGCTATTGCCGAAAATTGCAGAGCCAAACAGATCTCAAAAAATTCATGGAATCGAAACGTTTTCTTATTCGCGTTGGTTTATGAATGTTGTAGTTTTATTAAGGGTTTAAGGTTTGACAAACTTCGGTTGACTGCATGTTGTGTGTGCAGAGTTCAACGAGTGTCAGGACAGTCGTAAATCGATACTGAGTATAGAAATGGAAGAGGTGCGGATTGCCTCCAATTCAGAGAACGAAAGAGAAAGAAGGGATGTCAACTTGGGAGTCAAAGGATCGATCAAGAAAGAGAATTGGATAAGGGAGGGCATGTGATGAAAATCATTGAAATATTGCAGAAGAGGCCCAGGCTCGCCGAGATGATAGTCGAAAGCTCATGAGGGTCAGGGATCGACAGGGTGAATTCAACTTAAAGATGTTGAAGAGCCTAGAAAGAATAGAAAGGAAATTGGAAAAGGAGAGTGACACAAGCAAAACAGGGAGTCGCAGGACCCCTGAGAGAAAAAGAAGATTGAGGAGTGGTAGCAGACATCATTGTCGCTCCCCAAAGCATTCCGATGAGGAAGCATACAATAGTTCAAGCCCATCCCCTACCAGAAAACATCGAAGATCTGGAGTGGATAAATTAAAAGGGGAGATGAACAAGATTAAGCCTCCTACGTTTGATGGAGAACATAAGAAGGAGGAAGATGCCGAAACATGGTTGCTTGGCATGAGGAAATATTTCCAACTGCAGAATTATTCCTCTCATGCAGAAGGAAGAATTGCGATGTATCAACTAAAAGGAAAACCATCCATGTGGTGGGATCATCTTGTGCAGGTGCAGCACGTTAGAGAGAAAGATATCACATGGAAGGAATTCAAGAGGTATTTTGAGAGGAAATACCTAAATAAAAGATACTATGACAGAAAGATGAAGGAGTTCTTCGAACTCGAGCTGGGCAGCATGACCATTAATGAATACGAACGAAGGTTTTGGAATTACTAAAGTATGTTCCATTTATCAAAGATGAGGCTGTCAAGATTCAGAGGTATCTGAGTGGACTGCCACCTCCCATTGGTGACAAGATTCAGTATGATCATCCTAAGACTATGGAAGAAACAATAAGAGGAGCGAAATGATTATATGAGCAGCAAAGAGAAAAGCCTACCTTTCGGAAGGCTTGGGATGACCAGAAGAAGTTAAGAAAGAACAGAGGCATAAGGGAAATAAACCACCCTTTTTCAGAGACAATCCTCAAGGACAACCGTCTCTTAGAGAGCCCATGAAGGTTGACGTGGGTGGGCAAATTTCAAGGCCACCACCAATGGAATGTTGGGGTTGTAAAGAAAACCATAGGTACAGGGATTGCCCCCACAGAAATGATAAAGTAAGAGTTCTCCAAATGTTCAGCAAGCTGAAAAAATGGAGGATATGGGTAGTAGAATGCCAAGGATCTATGCATCCCTGGACAACAAGAAAGATGAATTTCAATCGCACATGATTGAAGTGGAAGGTATGATTAACAACCAACCATTTATTATTTTAATTGATTCAGGGGCTAGCCATAGTTATGTA
>SNQJ01S0096419.1:32194-44286 GCA_010110895.2 Picea sitchensis | reverse complement strand
GTGGAGACCTAGTTGGAATGAACTTGGTTTCTTGGTTTCGAACCGTGCCGACACAGAAGTTTGTAATATTGTCACTTCTGCTGATCAATTATTAATAGAAATAATCCTTTCCCGTCCTTGGTATCGTGCAAATATATGATTATTATCCATGGGCATGTTTGTAATGTTTATTAATGGATTATGCTATCTGATGTGCTAACCCCTTTATATCATCACTATATACTTGCTCTGCTTGTTTATTTAGAATTGGTTGTAGGTATAAAGCTTTGGGTCAAAGTGCTCAACGATGGAACATCATTGAACGTTGGATCGAGGTAGGCCTCTTTCTTATCTTGCACATTAGTTTGTATAACATATATTGGAATTGAGTTGATTTCTGCAGTCATACCTGTTTGTTGTGGTTTACCCTTGGCCATAGAGAGTTTTTCCCTCGTAACAAAATATGTGACTTCGCTGGGGAGAGATCTTCCTTCTAAGGGTTGAAGCATTTTTTCTTCTTGCATTGCTTTTTTTCCTTTGTGTTTCTTGTCGTATCACTGCTTGATAGATTCTGTTCACTCTGGGTCTGAGTTTTCAAACTTTTTGCCCTTGCATGGCCTTGTTTTAAAGCCTATATGCTCCTTTTTCCTTGACAGTCGTGTATACACGCTTAATGTCTCACTGCAAGCTGCGTATATACGCTCTGTTCTTCTGAACAATCCCGTACACCTTGTTTCCTTGCTTGGTTGCTTGGTTTGGTGGTTGCTGGGTGGGAGTTGATGATTGCTGAGTCTTCTTAGGTCTCTGTAGTGCTTGTTGAGATTCTCTGGGATGATAGGAAACCTGTTTGGAATTGAATTTTTGGGCGTAGTCTTTCTCATTGTTTTTCATTTTTTGATTTGTCCTTGTACACTGGGCTGTTTGCTTGGCTGCTTGATATTCTGCTCGAGTTATTTCTTTTATACACAGTAGAATTTATATATCAGGTTACTTATTAGTCCATGCATTTTCTTTTTCAGTATATTGAAAATACAAAAAAATAGGCATTTTGCATTGGTTAACATTTTTGTCTTTGAATCTTTATCATTAGCTTAGTGCATTTAGCGAAAGGTTGCATTTTACTTCTGAATTGCAGAGTTGAAACTGAAAATTGCACTGTTTTATTAGCATATCATTCATTGAAAAAGTTAAATATAGACTTTGCATTATATTCATATTTATTTTCTTCAAGAGTCATAACATCACGAGTTTCACCTCCATACCCTTTTGAGTAATCACGGCCAATAAAATTTATGCTTTAAACTAAATTTGATGAGTCACAATTTTATTTTTAGGGTGCACAAATTAGTCTAGGATTTAGTGCCTTGGAATATGATTTTGTGAGTAAACTTATCCAAGGAAATCAAATCAACATGTGTTTGAGACAGGGAGTTGAGAATTCCATTGTATAATTGGTAAGACCAGGAGGCTCCGCTCACACCAGAGTTAATCACGAGGTCGCGTGAATTTAGTTGAAGGGATAACCCCTGGATACTCGCCTAGTGTCAGAGATATTTCTGTGGATTTATTCGTATTTGGGGATCTTGCTAGTACCCATACCTCTATGAGAGGCAGTGTTTTCAAGGTTTCAGGCCTTACTACTTTGCCCATACGGTAATCTAGACTTACGATTGCTTACATGTGCATTGGTTATACAGTGGTTTATTAGTTGCTTGACTTAGGCATATCATAGGTTACTCGTAGGGGTTATTCTACTTGTATCCTGGGTCAGATAGGGGTCGGACAACACACAACCTTTATGGAGGATTACCTCTCCGGGGGGATCTGACCGACTGGTTGTTAAGCCCATGAGGGCCCCTATAATTGATTCTGTTACCTCCAAACTTTAGCGGGGAGTCTCAGGTCCCTCTTGGACAAGGCATACATTCTTTAGCGAGGGAGGCCACTTAGCCACTTTAGCCTGTTTGCATGTATATTGGCCGTTTGACTTTTGGAGTGCTCTTTGACTACTAGTTGGCCTTAGGATTTCATGCTGATTCTCTGTTATCATGGACAATGGAGTTCCTTTTTCTCCCTCGTTTACTTCTACCCCCCCATGATGTCCACTCATTTCATGGGGATAGATCCTTCCGCTTTGCATTATGGTATGTAGAATTATAATACTCAGTCAATGCCTTGGGTCTCTAATCATTTTTCTCATGGTATGCTCGATGTCTTCTCACTTACCATCCTCTGTTTCGCCTCCTTATGCAAATACAAGTTTTGGGTCTGGGGGCATGATGCCTCCTTCTTATCCCTCTCCGTTTGGTGGGAGTCATATCCTTCAAACACCTTTTACGGTAGGAGGTTGGAATCTTCCTTCCTATGAGTCCACTATGCGAGAAGTAAGTGGCCAATTAAGCAATCATTCTACTTTTTACACTCCATCCTCTTATCCTTCTTCCGCTATGTCAGTTCCTACGAACACTTTTCCCATGGCGGACCTTCGTTTGTCCTCTGGTGTTCCATCCGGAGGAAGTCATCCTTATAGTATGGGCAACCCCCTTCACGAAGTTCCTTCGTTTGGGGGAAATATACATCCTCACTCGAGTAATCCTTATCATGATTTTGTCTCTTCACAAGTGACTTTCTTAGTGTCGATGCCCTTACAATCCTTCATGAATCAATATGGAGGAGGATACTATCCTGGTTTACCCTTGGCCATAGAGAGTTTTTCCCTCGTAACAGCAGGGAGGTTGTGTATCAGACGATAGAAAAAGGGGTCACTACCTAGTTATTAGAGAAAAAAAAAAGTATTGGCCAAATTTTCCATTGCATATAGGGAAGTATACTTTGTCAAACAAGCCACACTGAGAAGGGGGCATAAACCTTGAGAGAGGTATGTCTGTGCACTTGGAATTTGAAAGGAAATGACCCCGACAATGTAATATATGACCATTTGAAGTCAGTCAAGCTCACACCCCAAATTGTTCATCAACCAAACTTCGCAAAAGACCTCTTCAAAGGGGATTTATTTTTTGATGAAGTAGTAGAGAGACTATAGAGTGAATCAACTAACGAAAACCTACAAAAAATAGAAGATTAAGAGAGAGCTATAGTGAGAGAACAATTCAAAGTGCTAATACAAAAGGGAAAGGAGAAAATAGAGGCTAAAGAAAAGAAGTAGGTATAAAAAGATGAAGACAGAGTAAGGAAAGCCAGAGAAGCAGAGGAGAGTTACAATAAAGAAAATAATGCTAAGCAGAATTTGAATAAGGATAAAAATCGAATCCCCGAGGAGAGTGGTGATGAAATCCAAAAAAACAATGAGGAAGAAAATAAAACCAAAGAGGATATCAAATTTGAAGGAAAAAAGAATATGAATGAGTCACGTGAAAAAATAGGGGAAAAGGAAGAAATGGAAAAGAAAAAGAAACTGGGTGAACCAAGCAAAGTAGTAGCAAACCCCAACACAAGTATGGTCACTATTCCTCTTGAGGAATGCACACCTATGGAAACAATCCCAGGTAATCTCTCATTCACATCTTTAGGACTGGGAATAAAATGTGTTGTAGTGGTTGTAGGAGAATACTATTATATCCATAAGACCAAGGCTATTGAGAAAAGAACAACCAAGAGGAAAAGAGAAGAACCAGACTCAAGACAAGAATCTTCTAAAAGAATAATTAAATGGAAGGCAGGTAAAAATCCAAAGGAAGATGCTATAAAAAAAACATTAGTCCCTAATGCATTTGTTGGTGCAAATGCCAAGTTAGTTTATGAGGTTGCAGAAGCACTAGATATATCTAGAGCCAGAGTAGATGAACTGGAAGCAACAATGAACACAATCATAGATAGCTTAACAAATGAGTTCAAAAGAGAAGCCAACACAACTGAATATTTACACAAGGAAGAATTACAAAGAGAATTACAACTCCAAGAAAATAGATTAACTATTGAGTTTGAGAAGAAGACTAGTGTGAATTAGACATTACATCAGGAGGAGAAAAAATCTCTTAAGCTCAATCACTTGGAAGAAATGGAGTTGCTCAGGACTACAAGACTACACATGCACAAGAGATAAAACATCTACAAGGAGAACACTTAGAAATAAGCATGTGTAACGAGAGAATTGAAGAAACAATTTAGAAGTTGCAACAATAAAATAATCTCTTGAAGGAGACTACAGAAGAAAACCAAAAGGGAGATATCATCTTAGAAACAATCAAAGAAGAGACTGAAGCTGCTAATGAAGAGCTTAGAAGTGTGCAAAATAAGTCTCTCTATTAAATGAACATCAAAAGAACAGAGGAGAACACCTCAAGCTAGGAGTACAAATGGGAAACATAAGAGATAAGTATCGGAAAGATCAAGATGCCTATGAGAGAATCATAGAATGGAAAGATATGTACCAGGATCCATCAAATACTCTGCCAATCTATACCTCCAGATAGAAAATTAAGGACCAATTTCTCTTATATATTGGGAAATACATCATGAATGACATTAAGGGCACCCAACAAGCAGTCAACAAAATTTGCAGGAGACTATGGAGATCTCTAGACAACATAATGGAACTGTTCGAAATGGATATCATGGAAGATATAAAAGAAGCAACACCTGCTGAGTTGAATATAGAATATGTGGAGCGGAGAAGGGATCTCAGCAAGAATACTATTGAAGCAATCGAGGAATTATGTAAAGAGGTCCTGTAAGAAAAAAATATAAAACCAATCAAGCTGGCCTCATTAGCTAAAAAATTTATTCATTAGGAAAAACAAAGCCTGAAAGGTTGAGGTTATGACTCAGATATGTGACAATGAAGTAGATGTTGAAAAGATGCAATTGAGAAGGGTAGACACTATCTTGGAGGACTTCAATCTTTGGAAGGACTATAGGGACCAGATACAACAGTCAAAGACCTCCTAATTATAATATTTTGTAATGAACTCTTTTTATCTTGAATACATGTAATTTTGTAAAGCCCCAGATGGAATGTAAAATGAAGCACTGTAATTGCCATCTGACATGCTAAAAGTCACAAAAGGTGAACAATCTCCTCTTATTTTATAAAATGAGAGAGATGTGATGGAAAGGGGACTTTTGCATTTTGTAAAGGCGAGACAATATTCATACTTCCAAATTAATAAAGAACAAGAGGCATTCTAGAGACCTATAACTTTGGTGAATGTATTTGAGACTATTCTTGGTGCATTTATCTTTTGCTCGAGCATCTCAGAGTTCTATTGTATGCAATATTTCTGCAATTTGTTCTTGATGTTCATGCTGTTGTATGTTTCCTAATGAGTGCATATATGATACTGTAAATGCATTCTGCAACTAATTGTGAACGTGTTTATAACATTGTAATTATCAACTACTATTGGAATATATGAAATAATTCTGATTCTAATGGTATTAGCTTTCATTGTTAATTAGCTCGTTCCTGATCAGGATAGAAATAAGATAATTTAGGACTGCATTTATATTAGTAGTGTTATAGCGCAATTTCTAGGTTGGGAAAATCTTGATCCAACCACAAAGCAAGTGCTACAACTTGGGAATCCTACACCCAATGTCACCTCGATGTAGGTCCCACACTTCAAGGGTGACTAGGTCACTCTAGGGAGGTGATCTCGGTGACCCTAGGGGGATTGAGATGGAGATGGAGAGAAATGGAAGTGAAGCCCCTAGAGGTCAAGTCTAAGTGGAATGAAAAGTGGGAAGAGATGCCCTTTAAGTCAAATGATTGTTTCCCCAAAGGTGTATTACTTCTCCTGATGATTGTACCTATTCGACACACAAGAAAATCCAAATTGCGATAATATATGTTAGTATGGATCAACAAGTTAAGCTTGCTGTCCCTAATTTGCAGCAATAGATGGCATTTTATATCAGCAAGTAAGACATTCAAATCAACATGTAAATCATAATATCAATCAACAATATTATCAATGAGTATGGAAATCAAGTATGACTGAAAAAATGACACTTTAAGAATGAATAAAACAAGCTGTTATAACATGTATTTTCTACAGAAAATTGCAGCCTTATGGCTGTAGCATCCAATGACATGCAACAAAAAAATTAACCATGGAAAAGTGCCAAGAAGTAGTCGAAAAGGTGCACCCTAGTTAGTAGACTAGGTGAGTGAAGTTAGAGAGCTAGTCTAGGGTTAGTTTAGGAGTTAAGAGAGTGATACTAGCTAGGTTTATGCAACACTAATGGCTTTAGTGTAAAGTTTTTAACAACAATTAAAGTAGTGGGTGAGAGGGGACACCCTAGTAGGGGAAGACTCCTCTCAATGAGGCAAACCAACTTCAAGTGAGAAACCTTTCAAAAGATCAAAATTTGTGTTTCACAAGGAAATGATTTTATATCTCCAATGAAAAAAATGTATGACTAGTGCCTTTTCTATTGGGTTAATGGAGTCAAATAAAGGAAAGATCTAGATAAGCTACCTCCTTGGGGGTGTAATCCCTTTTACTTCCCAAGGCAAGTTTCTCTAGCTAGGGTTTAAGCTAAGAGGGTGTATGCCCTTATACTTCTCTTAGCAAACCCTTGTTTAATCAATAAGATGAAGCATAAAATGATGAATACTACGATGAGGGTGTATGCCCTTATACTTCCCACCTAGCTTCTAGCACAACAATCCTTGACTTGAAAAGAATGGTAGCATAAGAGTAAAATACCATACCAAAATCAAGAAAGATGCCAAGATAAACCACCATAAAAGCTAGAAAATATCCATCCAAGTCAAGCGCCTCACTCCTCCATCAACCAGTCATCAAGATAGCCATAAACAAGTGCACAAGAGACAAATAGAGCCAAATATAGCAAAAATTTCAGACCAATACTTCTCACAATGAGGGAGAGTTATGTTTAAAATGATATCTTATGATCTCTATTTATACAAAATGTAGCTAACATAGTTTGTCCATAAATTAAGGAGTAAACCACAAGATTAGGGGTCAACAACCCTAATCTTTCCCCCTTAACAAAGTAATATTAAACAATTCACTTAAAATTTCACTTTTTGCACAAATAAAACCCTAATTTAGGAGGACGCCACCCCTTTAGGATCCATTTTTCTACTTTGAGGAATTCGTTGGTGTTGGAGAAGCATGGGTAGGTCTCCAAAGGCCACATGTCAAGCATCTAAGCACTCTCATCATGGTGAAGACCCTTTCTCCTCCTCAAACGTCCATGTGTCAAAAGAGTGACATCTCACCACCATGCCCTATCCCCCAAAGCATGACGTCAAGATCAAAATAGGACGTTTTTCACCTCCTAGGAAAATTGTTTGGAAAGTGAGGGCTGGGCTAGGTTGTCCAAGTCATCATCAAGGCCTTCCAAGTGTGACATCTCCCATCCGACATGTGAGCCCCTGACATCCAGCCTGTGGGCTTGTAGCCCCATGGAAGCCCAAGTTAGGCTTGTTCTCCCAAAACTGTCCACCAACTAGGTCCTTCAAAGATAAATGAGCACGCCCTCCAAGGATCTTAAGTCATAACATCATGATAAGTGTATCCAATCAATAAATAAGACATCTAATCATGTGCATCAAATATCACTATATCAAATAATTAACAAGTCAAAGACACTATGCGACTTGTCAAGCTTGAATATGGGAGGGTTGGCGAGGTGTCATATTGGGTAGATCTTGCGCTAGGTCAAGGAGAGTTTCCAAGAGATCCCTCTCTAAGCCATGTAAAATGGATGAAGTGGTCGGGGTCAAGACTTAATGGGCATAGGGATCATGACATACAATGGGTCGTAGTGTCTCATTCATGGGTGCCTTTGTAGAGGGTGTGTGGTACCTTTGTCCGCAATGCACTTTTTCCAAGCACATCAATTGCCTTTTATCTTTCTTTCTTTATTTTCTTTCAATATAGCATAAGGAGAGGTTGAAGGTCACTACCCTGGCGTGGTGACCAAGTGATGACAATGTCATCCACAAACACCTAATGGAAATGAGAAGGTTGGCTCGTGATGAGACCCCCTTTCTCTCAACCATGCAACTAAGAGCCATTGCTATAGTTTTGTGACCAAATGATGACAATGTCATACCACTAGATATCCATGGACATGATAGGTCGGCTCGTGATGAGACCTCCTATCCTTCAACTAACCTTTCAAACATTCTTTATTATATTGTGGATCCCCTTTACTTAAAGATAAGCGTTTCATTTCTTTCTTGGGTGATCCCTGGGAGAAGCATCTGGAAGGTTTATATAAGGCTTTTATCTTTTACCCAACATCAATCCCTCTGGGCCTTTAGCCCCTTCTTCCCATAGAATGAGGGAAAACCCCTTCTTGGGTCAATACACCCTAAAATCCCAAGAGATAAGGAAATTGAGGGGAATAATGATGGAAAGTGGTAAGTATGTTCAGGAATGGTATGATGGTTCATTAAGGGGGTTGCTAGTAGAAAACCCATTCCCAAAGAAGACCACTTACTAGGGCACAATGTCAACCACCAAGGTGAAGCATGGCAAAGGGAATAATGTTGAAGCATATATCATGAAATCTAGAGAAATCTAAGATACAATATAATCAAATGTCTTGAATATTGAAACGATGGTCACCATAATACTGACTTGTACCTCATGGAGCAAGGCCCACTACCTTCCGGAAGCCAACTAGTGTGGTGGATGCCATCTACAAATATGTGACCATTTGTGGTGGTGAGTGGGTTTTCCATATGTGCAAAAGGGTACTATTGGTCATGTAGTCTCTCGAAACTCCATATCTGCAACTTGAGTGCCTCGAGACATGATCTCCTTAGTTATCCACAAAATGGGGATAACAAGTAGAAAATAACATAAACGAGTCGAGGTTTATATTTTAATTCATTTGAGAACCTTCAGTTCTCAAGTTCATATTTAGATTACATTTAGAGTGACAACCAGACCCACATATTAGTTATAAACATCTTACCAAACGAGAGTAGGTATAATTTAAACTTTCCATCGGGCATTCTCCCTTACCTGCTTGACAAACCATTTGGACCTGTCAACATAAATGGCACTATAAGGAGGGCTATGAACTGAATGGATGCAAAGAAAATGAAAAACCATACCCGTTATATTCCACTGATTAACATGACACATTCTAGTGATTCCCATAACCTTAATCCCAAACACACTTCCCATCCTTCATCATACTCCGTGAATACATTTTCTCAGGTTTCCAATCACTGAGATTCTACCCACTCAAAACCCATATTTTCTTCTATGAGCCCTTGCAGATATACTATACTAGAAACCAATATGTTATTTAATGGATCCTATTACTGCGTGCTAACATGGAAGTGGAGCGGGCAGACTAGCCAACCCCCAATTGACTATTCGGTACCCCAAGGGAAAGCGAATACATCGAGGGAAGACCCATTCTTTTAAAACCCTTCCACCTATCAGGAGAACCCAACCATCGGGACATGCGAGCACCATTTATATCAAATTTTTCAAGGCATTTCATATTCTTTATAATTCAAATCAAAATGTTTCTTACTTGCTGGTGGAGCCGACCAATCTCCCATTCCTCAGGAATCCTCACCTCAGACCCCAAGGAGTGAATTCGACGAAGAACCTAAGGGAGAAAACGAGCCCGACGAGGAAGGTGAACCAAAATACCAAGAAGGAAGACAATTAATTATTGTAAACCCCCAACCCATGTCTGGAACACAGTCCAACCCTCAACCTTATAAACCATGATTAGTTCTCAATGGTTTCGCAGTGCCTGGGATGCTTCATGACATGCCCAAACACCCTGAGAAATTCTTTCCCAAGTTTGATCCAGACAGGAAATATTCTCCTGAAGATCATATCAAAAAGTTCACGCTTGTGGTCAGGCTTATGAATGTCCAATATGAAGATGTTTTCTGCAGACTATTTCCTTATACGTTTGAAAACCGAGCCTCAACTTGGTTCTTCTCTTTAGCTCATGCTTCTATTACTAGTTGGAGGATTTTTGAAACCATTTTCATTGAAAAGTTTGGTGAGCACACAACTCTTACTACTACTTTGATTCTAGATCTATCTAGAATAAAAATGGACATTAAAGAAAAGGTTAAAGATTTTAATAAAAAACTTCACTTTTATGAACAAAATCCCTCTGGCTTCCAAGCTTGTTGATGATGTTTCCATAGAGTTTTATACTTCATCTCTTTCTATGTCTATGACAATGTTTGTTAAGAGAGCTAAGAATACAACTTTAGAAGCCACCCTTAAAGAGACTATTGAAATAGAGAAGGAAGTGATTAGTCTTGAAGGAAACTTCAGAGCTGAGTCTTCAAAAGATAAGGTCAATACTAAAACGAAAACATCAATGACCAAACACTTTGAAGACAATAAGGAATTTGATTCCACATACATGGAATCCCTATAGATAATTGATAAAAATCTCTCCAACGAAATAATTGACCCGAAGAAAAATTGTGGGGAAGGCTCCTCAAACCCTAAGAAAATTTTCAAGTTTAGACCCAAGAAAGATAAAATCACTCCTCCCACTGCTAAAACAACCCTCCTTTAGAAGGTGTTAACATGGAAGATATCGTCTAGGCCCTTTAATCTTGGGTGATTGAAGATAAAGTTGAATCTAAAGAAGAAGAAGGAGAAGGGAAAACTGAGTAGCAAGATCAATCCCAAGAAGCAGAGGAAACATAGGAACAATAGGTGGATTCTTTTTGGGATATTTCATTTGGATTAGGAGAAGAAGAAGAGGATCTAGAAGAAATACATATGTCCCAAAATGCAGTTACCACAAGAAGTGCAAGTAAAACATCATCTTCCAATCCTCCCACTTCTTATGAGGTCCTTGAAACAATATCCAACACTCAAAAGGAAACTGCTAGTAACAAACATAACACTCCTTCCACTCCTCCATCAATATTGGATTATGATTTCCCGGAATATTTGAAAAGACCTAAAGAAAACATCTCCTTGTTTGAACTTATGAAGCTTCCTCAAATTCAGGAGAATTTCATCAAAACTCTGCAAGGCAACTATTTTGGAAGTACCCATGAAGCTAATGTTGGAGTATTAAAGGGACAAGGTAAAGTAGATCGAAACGTGAAAAAAACAGCTCCCAAGAGACAATAGGCTATAAATGCATCTCTAATTGGCCAACGATCAAGATCAAATACCCCTCCCTTCTCGTTGACCTTTGCGATTTTTAACAGGAATGTGCACAACTGCATGATGGATTCAGAAGCTTCTTCGAATGTAATTCCACTCAAGGTATGTGAGAAACTCAATGTTAAAACTGAAGCATCTGATATCCGAATCATACAGTTGAATAGGACAAGAGTCAAATTTATTGAAGATTTAAAGGATGTTTTGATTAGATTATCATCCAACCCTAAAGTGAACCAAACCATTCACATTATAGTAGAATACATCTTTGATACTTATGGGATGCTTTTGAGTAGAGATTGGTCTACCATTCTTAATGGGTATTCTGCTACTCACTAGTCACATCTATGGCTCCCATATAAAGGGAAACCCAATAAAATTATGGTGGATAGAGAAAGATACATGAAATACGTGGTGACAAACTTGAATGACCCCAATGAGCCCATTATGTTTAATCATTCAATTCTAGGGAACTACGCTTATGATTCATTCTTTGGAAATCACATAGTTAAAATCTCTCTTCGTGTGGAGTAAAACACACAATCTGAAATCTTTCACTGCACTCATATTGTTGAGCCCCACTATAACATAGTATATAATATTGACCCTTATCATAACATGCAGTCTAACATATGTTGATTTTTCAATAAGTTAGGCTTAAGCATGAAGTTCATTCCATTTTATCATTTTACTTAAACCATAAACAATTGTGTTGCAAAAACCAATATCACAAGAAGAAACACTGTGCACAAGTACACAAGAAGTATCTTGGGAATCCCTTCTCAACAAGGGAAGAAAACCCATCCAATCCTTTGCTATATTCTTCAAGAGAAAGACCTCCACCACCCAGAAAACATAGCACACAAAATGGTGCTCACAAACCCTAGAAGACTAGCGCCCAAGAGAGGTGCACACTTTTCCCAAGAAGATGTACTTGCTGAAATTTCCAAACTCACACAAAAGATATGATTCCTCAATGGGGAATTTACCTTTACTTAT
>SNQJ01S0096419.1:15792-32144 GCA_010110895.2 Picea sitchensis | reverse complement strand
CTCACACAAAAGATATGATTCCTCAATGGGGAATTTACCTTTACTTATACTAGACTGAACCTGTCAACAAAAGTGTCTATTGACACAACATGGCTGACCTCACTAGCTCACAATATAATTAATATTAACTAGATTAATTATCTTTTACATTAATTATTAATCACATTAAGGTGGGGTCGACCTGTACCCTTTACATTACAATTAGGGTTACATGCAGGTATGACTCTTGAACAATATAACAAGGGATCTTATACACCCACTAGTGCTCATCCACTAGGGAAACATCCATAGGGATGTCCATATCTCTGGCTCACTGCATTACATAGAAGAACCACTTCTTCACTAGTGCTCAACCACTAGGATCACGTTCATTTGTGCTCATCGACATGCATGTCCACTCAACATATCTTCTTTCCCATTGCATTAAATAGGAGAGTCATATGGAGTTTCTCATCAACTCTTATGCTCAGAGGAGTCTTAATACATCATCTTCATTTATGTTCTCATGACGATGCACCCAACACTATGGGATTTCACACGTTCACCTTATGCTCAGCCACAGGCACGTCCAAATCTGCATATCTCCTTTCGCACTGCACTACACAGGAGAATCATCTGGAGTTCTTCTCAACTCTCTGTAAGGAGGAGGTCATCTCTATGTTCCAACTCTGTCTCAGATAGGAACCACACACCCCTCTCAAGGGCTTTCTCTCAGGTTTGTAAGTTGGAGAATGTCTCATGTAGCTGCAATCATCAACACTCCCTCTCAGCTAGGGAGGCATTCTTCATCATGCCAAGTCTCACACGGATGTACTTTGAAATTTTTCTTGGCTGGAGTCATCAACAATCCCTCTCAACTAGGGAGGCATTCTTCACCAAGTTAGTTTGGTGAAGATGTCTGCAATCTGCTCATGTGTGGGAAGGTACTGCATGTGTATGATTTTCCTTGGCATCATATCTCTGATATAAGGATATTTCATCTCATCGTGTTTTGATCCATCATGAAACACTGGGTTCTCAAGGAGATTTACACACATCTCTTGGTTATCATCATAGGATCCATCTCATGGTCAAGTAAATATGTCAGAAGCTTGTGAATCCATATGGCTTCTCACATTCGATGCTATATACTCTGCTTTTGTGGTACTCAAGGCCATAGAGTTTTGTTTCCTGCTGCATCAGGAAATCATGGAAAACTCCACGGTAAGACAACAACCGAATGTGCTCTTTCGGTCCACTGTACTCTTTGCTCAATCTGTATCGACATATCCTGCAAACTCAAGTTCACATTGGAGGCATATCTCATGCCATATCCAACTGTGCCTCATATGTATCTCAATACATGCTTTACTTCTATTCAGTGAGTTTTTCTCGGTTGACTCATGGATTGACTAAGTACATTCACTGCATAACATGAATTTGATCTGGTGTTAACCGGATACATCAATGATCCAATCAGCTGTGGATCAATCTTGTCTAAATCATCATCATTCATTTTCTTCAAATCTATCATGGTGTTTTTGTATTCTGTCAAGCTGAACTTCTTTAATATTCTCATTGTATATTTTCCTTGACTCAGGAAAATATCTTTGGTTCTCTGTCATACTTCCAGGAAGTGGAGCATCACACTTAGATCCTTCATCTTGCACTCAGAAGTCAAGGCTTACTTGTTTTCAACAACAAAGGCTTTCTGAATAAGTCATCAAAATCAGGCTCTTGTCACCAACACTGTAATAATATAGGTTTTGATCAACAACACTCTTGCTGAAACCCAAACTCATCAAGAATCCATTCATCTGATATATTTTCCAACTAATGGATGGTAGTACGGATGGAAGTGTATCGGGTTTACTGGATCAAGTGTCTCATCATAGACAACTCCCTTTGTTTGTGAGAATCCTTTGGCTTTGTATTTCTTGACACTTCCATCAGCTGCATGCTTACTCTTATAGATCCACTTGGAAGTTACCACATACTTCTCTTCTGGTCTCTGAATAATATCTTATACATCATTCTTTGAGATACACTGGTATTGTTATGGTATCTTGCCATACTTGTTTCTCTTGTTGTTTCTTCAATGAAGTGGCTCATGACTGAAGAATAGTTTTGAAAAACTCTTTTTCTTTCTCAAGGTGTCTCTTGGGGGACTTGTATGTTTCTCTACCTTCTAGTAGAGTCCTAGGCATGCCCTTTTATTCTCTTATTGCAATATCTTTGGACATATCAACTAGAGCAACTGGATTAGCTAGAATAATGTCTGTCTCCCTCTGAATTGATGAAGGGGGAGAAGGTATTGTCTCACTATCAATCTCCATCCAAGATTCCCTGAGTCCTTTGAAAAAGGTGTCTCTTCTTTGAGGACACATCTTTGCTTGTCTCACATAATAATCAATCAAGTATGGTTTGGACTCCTGTACCGAGGATAATGGTCCAAGTCTTTGAGGGCTCCCATACTAGGGATAATATCCTTCATTCAAAAAATGAAATCAACTATAAGACTAGAGGTCAATTGATTTACCTGGTTTTTTAGTCATGTTTTTATCTTAGAGGAAGTACTTGTCCTCTCTCTTATCTTCATTCTTTTGAGGTGGATCTGGATCAATGTCAATGGTAGAAGAATATTGTATTCCCTTCTTCCTGGTTGGACAATTTCTTGCATAGTGTCCATATTTGTCACATCTAAAGCACTGAATTTCTGAAACATGTCTTCTTTGATTATAACCTGGGTTTGATGAAGGATTTTCATCTTTGAATGTTTGTCTGAAGTTTCTTTTGAATTTTTCTCCTTTCTTTGTATGAAGTGAAAGAACGTGATTTTCTTTTGAGGAGTCTTCCACTCCTCTATTTCTAAGTCTAAGTTCTTCTTGAGTACAATCTGTCCTCAAAAGATCAAAGGTTGGTAGACTTTCTCTTCCATTGATACTCTGAAGAAAAGGCTCCCACTGTTTTGTAAGGTTGTTGAGAGTGGTTAAGACAAGTTCTCTATCAGACATGATTTCTTCAATGGTTTCTAGCAGTTCTTTAATCTCTGATATCTTCATAAAGAAGATAGCAACTGTGTCACCTTTCATCATTTTGGTACTTTGAAGTTGGCTCTTCAAGGTAAGAGCTCTGAGGGTGTTGTCACTTTCAAACATTTATTTTAATGCTTCATACATATCATAAGCTGTCTTCAGGTTGGAAATACGAGGTAAGAGATGATCTCTTACTGAGTAGATGATTGATTTTCTTACTTTGACATCTTCTTCCTTTCTCATCTTCTTCTCTACATCTGTAGCTGTGTCTATTAAGGTTTTAGTTACCACATCCAAAAGGTCATCTTATTCAAGGGTGACCTGAAGTCTTGATTTCTAGGAGATGAAGTTGCTTGCTCCATCAATCCTATCTTCTACTAGGGCTCTTTTCTTCATTTATTTGGTTTCTTCGAACTCTCGCCAACTGGATTTTGAAAACCTAATGATTAGGTTGAATTAGTAACCTTGGATTTTTTTGGGCTTATGATTGCCAACAATCAAATTTGATAGTGTCACAGAAAATCTTGTCGAATTAAGAAAAAAACATTTCTTCAAGAAGTTCAAGAAATCTATGATCAAGATTCTACAGAAAATTTTGGCACCCTAGAAATCTTAGGGCCAAAAACTCAAAATCCTTGGAATTTAATTTTGAAGGTCTCTGGAGATGCATTGAGGAGGGCCGTACAACTTGGTCCAAGTTTTAACTTGAATGTCCACTTATAAAGAGGTGAAAGGGCTGATCAAGTGAGGGCCGTACAGATTTCTACAGAAACCCTAGAGGCCATACAAAACTGCAGAAGGAGGATGGTTTAGTATTATGAAAACTTGTGCAGGGGTTCTTCAAGACCTTGATACCATGTTGATTTTTCAATAAGCTAGGCTTAATAATGAAGTTCATTCCATTTTATCATTTTACTTAAACCATAAACAATTGTGTTTCAACAACCAAGATCACAAGAAGAAACACCATGCACAAGTACACAAGAAGTATCATGGGAAACCATTTTCAAAAAGGGAAGAAAACCCAACCAATCCTTTGATATATTTTTCAAGAGAAAGACCTCCACCACCAAGAAAAACTAGCACACAAAAGGGTGCTCACAAACCCTAGAAGACTAGCACCCAAGAGAGGTGCATGCTTTTCCCAAGAAGATGTACTTGCTGAAATTTCCAAACTCACACAAAATATATGATTCCTCAATGGGGAATTTACCTTTACTTATACTAGACTGAACCTGTCAACAAAAGTTTCTATTGGCACAAAAGGGCCAACCTCACTATCTCACAATATAATTAATATTAACCATATTAATTATCTTTTACATTAATTTTTAATCACATTAAGGTGGGGTCGACATGTACCCTTTACATTACAATTAGGGTTACAAGCATGTCTGACTCTTGAAAAATATAACAAGGTATATTATACACCCACTAGTGCTCATCCACTATGGGCACATCCATAGGGATTTCCATATCTATGGCTCATTGCATTACACAAAATAACCACTTCTTCACTAGTGCTCAACCACTAGGATCACATTCACCTGTGCTCGTCCATAGGCACGTCCACTCAACAGATCTTCTTTCCCATTGCATTACACATGAGAGTCATCTGGAGTTTCTCATCAACTCTTTTGCTCAGAGGAGGCTTAATACATCATCTTCATTTCTGTTCTCATGACGATGCACCCAACACTTTGGGATTTCACACGTTCACCTTGTGCTCAACCACATGAACGCCCAACTCTGCAGATTTCCTTTCTCACTGCGTTACATAGGAGAATCATTTGGAGTTATTCTCAACTCTCTGTAAGAAGGAGGCCATCTCTATGTTCCAACTCTGTCTCAGATAGGAACCACACACCCCTCTCAAGGTATTTCTCTCAGGTTTGTAAGCTGGAGAATGTCTCACGTAGATGCAATCATCAACAACATAGTACCTAGAGATAGATTAGAATTATTTGCTAATTTCACTAACCCCATTAATTCAGAGAATGAAGCACAATCTAAGTCCATAACTAGACCCAATGGAGATCCTAATATCTGGACTTTATTTTTTGATGGATCCAAGTATCTTGAAGGTGTAGGTGCTGGTTGCATATTAAAAGACCCCACTGGTAAGAAAAGATAGATTGTGTGTATACTTGAGTTCCAGTGGACCAATAACACTGTAGAATATGAAACCCTTCTCCAAGGATTAACAAAAGTAGTAGACTTGGGAGCAAAGAATATCAAGGTATTTGGTGACTTTGAGATTATAAAAAGACAAGTAAGAAACACCATACATTGTCTCTAAAGTCATCTTAAGCATTACCAACAAGAGGTATGAGAATTGATTAAACTTTTTGATGCATTTAATATCCGTCACATTCCTTGTTCTTTAAATTATGATGCCGACGTCTTACCTAATGTTGCATCCAAGCTGATTCCATCAAAAGGATTAATTCCTGACACTTTTTTCATGGATTTATTTTACAAGTCTTCAATTCTTGATAATGCGACCAACTTGAGAGTCTTTGATAATGAGCAACAAATTTTAAGCTTCCTACACCTTGAGGGAAATTTCAAAGACTCTATAATCGATGAAGGCCAACATCATCAAGATGTTAATATTGATGTCCATGACCCAGATGATTAGACCCAAAAGGACACAACCAATCAAATTAATAATATTCCTAAGAATGTGGTGAGGTTAGAGAAATTATATGACCTTCAAGACAAATTCAAAAAGGAAAGAAACTGCAAAACCAAGAGTTCAAAAACGCAGTTTGAAGTGATCAATATGGGAACAAACACTGTACCTTAGAACATAAACCTTGGGAATACTTGTTCCCCAGCTAAAAGGAAAGCCTTCATCAAACTATTCAAGGAATACAAATATCTATTTGCTTGGACCTATGATGATCTCAATAATTATGATACAAAGACTATTCAACATATCATCCCAATGAAGCCTCAAACAAATCCTTTCCAAAAAAAGTTAAGGAAAATGCACCCTAGCTTGGAGCCTCAAGTAAAATAAAAATTAAACAAGTTATTGGCGGAAAGAATAATATTCCCAGTCAGACACACTCAATTGATTGTCAATCTAGTCCCTTTGAGGAAGAAGAATGGGGATACAAGGATTTGTGTTGATTTCAGAAGCCTGAATAATGCTTATGAAAAATATAGTTATCTTGTCCCACCTATGGAACACATCCTCCAATGCATTGCAACCTTTGAAATGGATGTTTTTTCAAGTTACAACCAAGTTATTGTTGCCAATGACGACCAACTCAAAAATGCCTTCAGAACTAAATCGGGGGCTTTTTCTTAAATGAAAATGCCATTCGAGTTAATAATGTTGGGGCAACCTTTGAAAGAACCATGGATATAGATTTCAAATGACTGATTGGTGATTGTGTAGTGGTGTATCTAGATGATGTCACAATGTTATTCAGAGATAGAAAAGACCATATAACCTATTTAAGGAGGATATTTAACAAATGTAGAAGATATGACATATCACTAAACCCGAAGAAATATGTTTTTGATGTCGATGAAGGAAGGATTTTAGGATTCATTGTATCCAAAGAAGGCATGATGATTGAGCCCGAGAGAACCAAAGCCATCTCAAAAATATCTCCCCTCCATAACAAGAAATCTATGCAATCATTCGTTAGAAAAATCAATTTTGTAAGGAGATTTGTCCCAAGCTTTGCTGAAACTATAAAACCCCTTCAAGACATGATAAAGAAAGATGGAGAGTTTAAATGGGTTCCCTAGGAAAAGGCATATTTTGAAAAATCTAAGACAAAAATAAGACATGCTTTGACACTGATGAGTCCAGACTTTAGAGAAGATTTCATACTCTACACATTTGCTTAAGATATTGCATTTACAACTGTCCTTGCACAAAATAATCAGGAAGGAAATGCATACTCGATTTCCTTTATGAGTTCATGGTTGCAAGGGGAAGAGTTGGACTATCTAAAAGTGGACAAACAAGCCTATGTTGTCTTCAAGGATGTTAAACACTTTAGACCTTATTTGATCAAATCGATGGCCAAAGTAATTGTACCCTACCCTGCTGTGAGAAACCTCTTGGTACAGAGGGATCTGGGAGAGAAAAAGGCCAACTGGATAACAACCTTACAAGAATATGACCTGGAAATTACGCCTACTAAAATTGTTAAGGGTCAAGGACTGTGTAAGATGGAAACTGAATTAGCTAATGAAAGGGTAAAAGAAGATGAACTTTATCAAGATCAAACCTTATTTGAGAATGAATTCTGGTATATCTCTATTAACACTGACCAATGGTATTATGAAATGAAGTACTATTTAACCCATGGTACTGCTCCACATGGAACCAAAGAAGAAGAGAGCTCTAAGGCTCAAATCATCTCAATACCAGCTCATCCAAGGAACATTGTTAAAAAATAATTATGATGGTGTATTTTTAAGGTGCCTTGAGAGGAGGATGCTGATAAGGTTCTATATGAACTCCATGATGGCCCAGTTGGAGGACATTTTGGAGGGGACACCGCATCCCATAATATCATCAGAGCTAGTTACTACTAGCCTACTTTGTTTAAATATTCTCATGCATATGTAAGGAAATGCCAAGAACGCCAAAAGTTAGCTGGAAAAAGAAAATTCTACTTTTCCCCTTCAACCTGCACCATTGAGCGCCCATTTAAACAATGAGGTTTGGATGTAATAGGAGAGATCAATCCTAATTCCTCTCAATCACACAAATACATCCTTACAACAACAAACTATTTCACAAGATGAAATGAAGCAATTCCTCTGAATACTGTCAATGAAAACCATGTGATATCATTCCTCGAATCTTCCATTATAACTAGATTTGGTGTTCTTGAGTCTTTGGTTTTTGATAATGCCAAGTATTTCTCTTCTCTAAAATTAAATAAATATGCTCTTGGAAAGAATATTAAAATCAAATATTCAACTAATTATTACCCCCAAGGGAATGGGCTAGAAAAATTTACTAGTAAGAATCTAATTAAAATACTGAAAAGAACTGTAAGATAACATCAAAGGAACTTACATTTATCCCTCCCCAATGCTCTATGGGTTGATAGAGTAACACCTAAGTATTCTCTAGGAAGTTCTCCTTTATTCCTTGTCTATGCAGAAGAAGCCATATTACCTACCCATACCTTTCTACCTTCATAACAACTTGTTCAATCTGTCTAAGATAAAAAATGCTCAACAATGCAACAAACACTGAACATGCTCCTTAAAATTGAAGAAGGGAAAAAAGCTAAAACAAACCTAATGCAACACCAATAAATAATCAAGAGAAGTTTTGATAAGTTATCAGTAGGAAATAAGGACTTTCAGGAAAGTGATATTTTCCTAAAGAGGGATAAATCCAATGAAATCAAAGGAAAACATACAAATTTTCAAAAGCTCTGGCTAGGACCATATCAAATCCTCTAGAAAATTGGGTCAGGAAATTTTAAACTCAAGACATTAGAGGGAGACATGGATGAGCTCCCTGTCAATGGACAAATTCTCAAATGATACTTCTCTTAATCACCTTAGGTGATATAGTACTGTAAATAGTAGGTTTTTTCTTCATCTTTGTAAATACTTTTAGAATAATTTTTCCCACATCTCTTTCCATTTTTTAGTTTGTTTATTTCATTACTTCTGTAATAAGCCTCTGCTAATGTTTTATCTCACTCATTCACATAATCTGATCTATTTAAGATTTTGTTATAGAACACAATCTCAGTTTATGTTTGAATAACTATGTGGTGCTCAAGTAGTGAGAAAGAGGCCTTACATTTTGTCTGAAAAACATCAGAGCATGACAGATGGTTATACTTAATGGAATGGATTCCGGATGCTCTATTTTTGAGAAAATCCTAGAATATAGATCAAACAAATATAAATACTTTAATTTATAGACCATCTATCATCTGTGTGATCACTCTCACATTCAACCCATGGTCCCACGTGATAAAGAACATGTGACAACTACATGTGTGTTTTGGATAATATTTGTGAGACCTTCCCGCTTTTACATTAATATAAAAAGGTTGATTGAGAATATTCTTGGAAAGGACCCATGATTATGAAATATTGACTGAGAACAACATATCAAAGCAAGTCTTGTATCTCTCTGCTTCCTAAACACCCAAAAGGAATAAATTCTACATATATTACAAAGATGAAGGGTGAAATTAAAAGCTTAAACAACTAGGAAGTTGAAAGCACCAAGGATTGCGTGGGAAGTACAAGTAAACCTATTGGGGATATGGATGCTTGCTGATAGTGGGGATACACATGTATGATACTGAGGAAACTTTGTCAGGGATATGGATGTCACTGGAAATGAAGTGATGTCGGGAAAGAAGAAACAAGCAACACACATCGGTCCATAAACAATCAAGGAAAATAAACCTCTCTGGTGTCCAGTTCCTCCCATATTTCTATATTGAATTAAATAAGTTCCCTCCCACATTGTCTCATAGAAATTAATCCGAATAATACCCACGCTGCATCACCCTCTCAAATTTTTAGTAAATGCAAATGGTGCGGGGTCCGTAGTGCAGATGGAATTGTAAATTTTTTAGGATACACGAAGATGGGATGCATATAATCTAGGGGTCTATCTGGAGCATAGATAGTTAGTTCTCCTATCCAGTCACCATTTGTTTTGGCATACACAATAAGTCACTAAAATTCTCGATAGAGGATTTTTGTGGGTACCCACATACTAAAATTTCAGCAAGGTATTGATCATTATTAACTCAACTAGCTATTCGTTCATATGAATACTTTTGGACATTGTCTCTGATGTTGATCTAAGGAAAAATTACCCAATATTAAATCCCTCAAAATACATTTACCAATGCACCTCCCCTTTTTTTTTCATTTCCATAAGAATCTTGAACTTTTTAGGGAACCCTACCACAGTAATATGCTTAGATCTTCTACCCATATGGTCCTGTATTTTGCATATACTATATTACATCTCCCTATCAATACTTATGACGACAATGTTTCTTTAACTTCGTCATCAGGAGAATACAAAAAATAAAAGTGCTTGTGGCAAGATTAACTTCCTTGATTCACAACGATAACAATTTCATGTAGAATCCATGTGCCTTTTTAGGTGGGCCCCTTCCTCATGCTGATGTGTCAAAATGATATTGGATTTGACGCTTTTATTAACCAATCATAACAAGTGTGAAATGTGGTCGGTTCCTTCCCCTAATGTTTTGAATAACCTTCAAATATTTCACTAAATTCTAATATGCTATATGAAATCACTTTTGGCCAACGCATGTGTTCGAGCGAAGATCCCTTTTCGTCATTGGGAAAGACAATATGAAACCCCTCCATATTCACCAAAGCCCTCTTTTTTGGGAAATTTTCCTTTGACGATTGCATACATAAGTTAAAGTATCTATTGTAGGAACACATGCTAGAAGGATATTGGTCCTTATACCTACAATGTATAAGTATATTCCTTAACATAACCCTACACTATGATACAATCAAATCAAGTCTTTGTTATACACTACGCATGCTACGTGGCGTCATCTCATTAACACACCTTTTCAAGGATTACCTTTTCGCATTTGGAATATGCAATGACATTGTCCTCTTCGCGACCTGTAACATCTCGTTACGACAACACCATCAAATCTATATTGTCAAAAAACCAACATGCCATCTTGTTGGGTAGGTGTTATATTCTTTGCATGTGTGTGGGGGGTGCGTCATATTTGACAACTGCATCTGACGATCCCACATAGTAATGTTGTTTGTGTCGTGTGCATTGGGCGATTGCCTAGGGGTGTCCCAGGGGGGGGCAGGAGTGACCCCCCTAATTCCATGGAGTTTTTGGCTTCGAGCGATAGCTTGGAGCTGAGGATGTTCGAGATAATGCCCCAATTTTTTTTTTGGGCGTTTTTTGCTATTTTTAGTGATTTTCTAAATCAATCATGGATTAAGGGATTAGGGTTTTGGTAGCTGGAGAATACCTAAATATTATCTATATATTGTATTGCAAATGGTGAAATTAATACAGTGAAGAGTTGAGATGTGGGGCTCCAAGGAAGGTTGGTTTTCTCCTGGTTAAGGGTTTCCAACAAAAATATCTGTGTACTACGTGTATGAGCCATTAATTAATTTCTGTTTTTTTCTTAGAATCTGTATGCATTTATTTAATTCACAAGTTTAAAACTTACGTATGGTATCAAATCATATTTTTGGATTTAGAGGGACACCTTTGTTGCTGAGGGTTTTGGCTCGGTCTTAATAGATCATGTTTATCTTAGGTCTGTGATAAACCTGGGTTCAGTGGGATATTTGCAGTAGTGATTCGTGTGTTGAAAGATAATGGGGTGAAGTTCTAGAATCAATATTGATAATTTCAATGGTAAAAAATTTGAGCTATGGAAGCTCAAGATGGAGGACCTTCTTGTAGAAAAAGAACAATGGATTGATGTGGATCCCGATACACGATCTACTGGTACAAAACCTACTAGTACACAAACTACCGGTACACAATCCATTGGTACAAAAACTACTGGTACGCAAGCTACCGGTGCTCAATCCATTGGTATGTCACAAGAAGATTGGGAGAAGCTGGATAGAAGAGCAAGAAGTACGATTCGACTCTTCTTGGCAGATTCGGTGTTACTGAGTGTGTGAGGAGAATCTACAGAGAAGGAACTATGGGATAAGTTGGGAAATTTGTATTAGTCAAAGTCCCCGGTAAACAAGTTGTTTCTTCGAAACAAGTTGTATCATCTTATGATGGAAGATGGAGATTCTGTGACCGAGCATATAAATTCCTTAAATACTCTGGTAAGTCAACTTGGATCTGTTAATATTACGCTTGTAGAAGAAGATAAGTGTATTACTTTGTTATGTTCTTTGCCAGACTGTTGGGATAATCTGGTTGTCACAATTGGTAGTACCACTCAATCTACATTGAAGTATGAATATGTAGTTTCATCCTTGTTATTAGAAGAGATGAGGTGGAAAAGCATGGATAGTTGTAGATTTTAACCTTGTACAATTATTTACTGCAAAAATATTTTCAGTAAAAGAACATAAAAGATACAATGGCAAATACACACATTACACAGATATTTTTCCCCTGGAAACCCAAACTGGAAAAACCAACATATTCTATATTCATTCACTTTATACATTTTTTACAATACAATATACACATATGCACTAGCGACATCCAAAACCCTAATCCCATGACCTGGATTAGTCAACAACCCCAATTCCTTATCTGGAAATAGAAAATCATCGGCAAAAAACCATGTGCCAAAAAACCGCCCAACCATGGACATGAAAATCAAGGAGACCCAAAAGTTGAGGCAAAAAGGTGACATGTTTCCCGAGGAAAAGAATATAACACATATCCAAAATTCTCCCACTTGTTTTTTTCTTTACATACAGGGGGTTACAGGGTTACATAGTCAATAATCTAGGGAAACAATGCCCATTGATCCTCTACAACAAGAGAACTTCACAATGCTCACAGTTTTTTTTAATGAATCTACAACATTATTCAAAGTGTCCACCTTCATCAAAACCACCTTCTTTTCTTCAACCATGCCTCTCTCAAAGTGATATTGAACATCAATATGCTTTGTCTTTTAATGAAAAGCTGGGTTCTTCGCCAGAAAAATTGCACTCCGATTGTCACAATCTATCCTTACAGCTTGCTGTACTAACCCAATGTTATGATGAAAATCTCTCTATGGCAAAGGGTAAACCACAATAGATGGAAATGACTTCATAAATCAACTCTAATCTCAAGTGTGCTATATAAATGAATATGCCAACAAGACAAGATAAGGGACCTACCTCGTCCAGATGTTTGATGAAGTCCACCGTTGAGCACTTGACCCAAAGAAATATACCTACAACTAGTCCTCAACAACCAAGCAATGCAAGCATATGGTGATAATATATAATGTTATCACATTCAATAGTATAATCCATCAACATTCATAACAAATATGCCCATGGAATAATAATTCAAATATTTGCGAGATATTAATTGGACAAGAAAAGAGTATTTCTATTAAGATATGATCAACAAAAGTGAGTGGTTTACAAACTTCCATGTCGACACGGTTCAGAACCGAGAAACTAAGTCCCTTCAAGCTAGGTCTCCACCACTTCAATCCTCCACCAAAGGCAAGCTCATATAAGAGAGGCAATGAAGTTCTCAATCAATAAGGGAAGAGCTTGGGGGATGAACAATGTGTTCAGACTTAAAGGACAAAGGGATGCAGACTCAATGTGAAGTGAATAATTACTCCAGAGTAACTTTGCTCTCAAAGTTGAATTCTTTCTCCTCTTTTCCATAGCTCGGATTTGGCCCATTTATAGCCTTCAAGTGGAACTGAAGGGCCGAGTCAGAACGTTTCCAGTATATGGAAGGCCAAGGATTATTGATCTCATGACGTGACATGGAAACCTGACACCATTTTTCAATTTTGGGAACATTTCCCGATGTACGCGGGCTGTAGTGGTGCAACCTACGTATACACATGCTGTAATATAGACATGGTGTGTATATGTGGAAAAATTATGTTTTTAGCTCTGGTGTAACGCACCCACTACCATAATCAAATTTTTCGTTGCTTTCTGCAGAATCAGAGCCCTAGAAATATCTACGGAGGCCTAGCGTAAGCTAGCTCTTTCTCTGTCTACTCCCATGTGATCGTGGGTCATGATCATAGGTCAAATAACCATGGCGCCTCTCAGTAATTCATGACTCAGCGCTATAGGAATGTCGAATCGTTCGACTCTACAACCGTCGAACCCCGACAGGGCTAGTGACTGGCCAATAGGGATGAATCCCAACAGGGTTAGTGACTGGCCAATAGGAACGGGCCCTGTCACACAGTTGAGTGGAGTATAGGTGGCAAGAGGGAAGCATGACACAAAGGGTGACGTGATAGGAGACGGGTCCCACTTTACACGCCACACCATTCTAGACCCCCCCCATTAAAGGCATAAAGGCAAGGGGGGTCCGGAATTCGCCTGAGCACCGTTGATCAAGGCAAATTAATCCTGACCGTTCAAGATTTGCGTGTTCGATTCTGGACCCCTCCCTCACCGCTAAAGGCAGAACAACAAGGGGTCTCCGGAATGAAGCCTCAACCGTAGATCTGGGTGGGTGGACTCTGACCATCCAGATATTCTCGCCACTTACCCTAAGGCACATTTTCGCCCCAGCTTAAAGTCGACATATCTTCCTCACATCTGACGGTCGTTATAGACCTTGAGATCCTTCGAAAGAATCTCGTCTGTTCATCGGGACTTATAATCACGAGAGTCCGAACTCTCAACCACGGGACTCCTGAACCCTCGATCCCCGATTTCCCGATGTGGTTAATCTCTCGACACGTAGCCTCCTTAAATCAGACGGTCCTGAGTTCGTGATTCCCGATTTCTCGAAATGGGAAATCTCACGACACGTGGCCTCCTTAAATCGGATGTTCTAGATCTATTTTGGGGCTTTCGCCCCTATTCACTGGGGGTTTAACCCTCGGGTATCTCCTGACAGATCCAACAACTGTTGGGTTTTCCAGCTGAGATCTGACAGCTCAAACAGGTTCCTAACTTGTGCATTCTCCCACGATTTCCTGGACGTGGAAAAATCAATGGTTCAGATGTTCTCATGGACCTTGGGGATCTACGATCCCGATCTCTTCGCTACCCATGAAGACACAGAAAGACAAAGTGGTAAGGCATTTAACACCCTACGTTATCCTACCAATCTAACGGTCATGTGTGACCACAGATTTCCCGACGGGATCTCATCCGTCGATCAACACCTATTCAGGGTTAAGGCACTTAACACTCCAGTTTCTTCTTCCGATATGACGGTCGTGAGTGACCACCGATCTCTCGATGGGATCTCGTCTGTCGATTCGATACTTATCAGGGATTTCTTAAGGCCTTGCGCCTTCACGTCCTTTTTCCAGGTTCTTGATTCCAGGTTCTTGATGGGCTTTTCGAGAAGGGTATCTCTATGGGGAGGTTTACCCAGGGTACTATCTGAGGCAGATAACGGTATTTCTCTCCTGAGAACCAGACGTAAAGTCTGAATTAGATCAGTACGCATATAAATAACGATTTATGAGAATATAAGCTATACGTAGTCTTTCCATATAAACATACAACTACTAGTACTGATCAAGACACCATACAGACATTCTAATAATGAAATCATTCACAATTTCATAGCTTATGATCATAAATGTCAGAATACATATATTTCAAGATGCCAAAGGCAAAACACTTAATAGAAAGTAACACCAGGGGTTATGCAACTACTGAGAGGGGTTCTCGTTTCCACCCAACCGTAGGCCCAACGACTCCCAGCAGATTTACCACTAGCCACCCCCGAGATGAGACCACGATGCTGTGAGACTGCGTCTCTGTTTGCCAGTGACCAGGAGCGAAGGTTACTCTCCTTCCTCTCTGCTATCACTCACTCTGCATATCGCCATATTTCTCTTTCTCCCCTCGCGTCTACCCCAATCGCTTCTCCCCCACGCCTTATCCTCTTGCGAGGTTGCGTGTGGCACGATTTTTCGCGCACTGGTCAGGTCTGCAACTCCTACGGATGGGCGGTTCCTTTGCCCCCATCCCTCATTAATTCCCGAGGAGCCATTTACCTACCAGCCGATGGGATATTAAATGTGAGACATTTAATACGGGCCAATGAGCCGCTCTTGGTTCTCTGGGCCAGTGAAGTCCAAATATGATATTGATTTTTGGTGGAAGTTAACGCCACCTTTCCAGGTTCCTTCCATGGCCTTTCTCCAGCCATCGTGGTCTCTTTTTCAACATATCCCCTCTCAACAATCCTACAATATAAATTCATAATAGTATTCACATTCATCGACCTTTTCCACAAGGTCCATTCACATCACATATTCTCATTTCTGAGTTTGCCACAGTTCTTGGCCAGTCCAATTATTTTTACAAACTGGGGGAAACAAGGTGTTACAATTCCCTTCCCCTTAAAGGAACATCGTCCTCGATGTTCTTTTCTATTAACATGAATTGCATGTACATAGGTAAATAAAATCGGATATGCCTGTCTCATGGCATCCTCCATTTCCCATGTAGCCTCATTTGGGCCAAAATGTCTCCACTGCACCTTGACCTGTGCAATGGTTCGGTTCCGGAGTGAGGTTTCCTTTGTTTCCAATATGCATTGGGGTTCTGGTAGAAATTATCCCTCCGGTTCCACCTGGATCATAGACCAATCAATTATATGATTAGCATCATGTACATATTTCTTCAATAATGAAACATGGA